>VDFB02028295.1:0-49647 GCA_007258455.2 Sequoia sempervirens
TTTACATATGAGATTATTCATGATGTCACTTACTGAAGAAGCTAGATATTGGTTCAACAGCCTAGCAACAACCTCTATTGATTCTCTCCAAATATTTCAAGATAGATTCTTAGAGCAATATGGGAATCAAAGTGCACCAGATGCTTCTCTTCATGAATTGATGCGAATACAAAAAAATCAGAATGACTCAATTTTTGATTTCAACCAAAAATTCAACAAGTTGCAGACTAAAATACCTCTAGGATCAAGGTTGCCATATTTTGTAGCATTGATTGTTTATTTGAATGCATTTGATCCTAAAACAGGGTATGAATTGAGAAATAGATTCCTAAGAGATTTGGTTGAAGCTCAATAGATAGCACTGACAATTGAAAATAACATAAAGGTTGTTGGTATAATCAATAAAAGAGACAACCCTAGGGCTCCTCAACAAAGCAATAGTTATCAATACAGACAAGAGAATACATACAAGAGTGAAAGGCCGAGGTTGCATGACATGCCTTATAATACAGACTGGAAGGATGGAAAACCTATAATAACTAGGCCAAGAAACAAAGAGACTCCTGATCCATTGAGGTAGAAGGGAACCTATATGGTGAGTAACAATTATTTCTGTGAAGCTTGTGATAAGCCACATTCCCCAAACTATTGTGTTGTAGCCCAAAGGATACAAGAAGAGGGAATGTTGATGGAAAACAATGGAGAAGATCACACAATGTATCTGACTTCAAATACTTTTCACCATATTAAGGAAAAGTACTCATCTTCAGAGCATGAAGGATATGAGTATGATGTTTCAAATCAGAAATATAATGTCCATATGGCTTAACAACAAGTTCTTTCTGATTCTGAAGAAGATTATATAGAACCACATTCTATTGAGGTGCCTGCTCAATGTAGTATGAGGAGACTCACCAAAGATGAAAGAGAGACTAACTGTTGTTGCAGTTGAAGAAGAAAAGAGTAAGTATTGGTTGAGAAACAGGATAGTAAATGAGAAGGAAGGTGTTCCTAAGGGAATCTTTATGAAAGATTAGAAGGTGACTCAAGGAACTATGAAGAAGTCAGAAAATAAACAGCATGATAAAAGTGAACCAAAGCCTGTCCAAAAGCAAGAAGCAAAGGAATTACACAAAGAGATGCAAAGGCCTGACCAGCTTAGTAAAAGAGAAGAAAGCAAAGGAGAAATGTTAGAACAAAAGAAAATTGTTAAGGTGGAGAGCTCTTCTTTTGACTTCACTCAAGCGTTATCCTAGAATTACAATGGCGTATGGAAGATGTATTTTGATGGAGTCTGCAGCCAGGAAGGTAATGGAGCTAGGATTGTATTTGTTTCACCTGAAGGTATTACATTTAAATATTCATTTATGTTAGAATTTGAATGTACAAACAATGTGGTGGAATATGAAGCTTTATTGACAGGCCTGAACATAGCTGTGAAACATAAAATCAAGTTGCTTGTTGTTTTAGGAGATTCTAAGTTGGTTGTTTCACAAATTAAGTCAAAGTATGTTGCAAAGTACAAAAGGCTGAAACAATATAGGAATTTTGTATGGGGCACAATTGAGTTGTTTGATGCCTTCTCGATTGAGTGGATTGACATATCAAAAAACATAATGGTTGATATTTTAGCAAATGTGGCACTGAAAAGAGATGATATCACATTGGCTGGAGTATCACAGATTGAGTTCAAGGCAAGGCATGTTGTTCCTGATAACATTTATAGTTGGAAAGACTTCAATGATGATACTAACCTTTTGAAATTCCTTCATTGTATAGATCAATATAAGGCCCAGGAAATTGACTTCAATGCTTTTGTTGAAGAAGTGGATGGGAAGCAAATAGTGTTTGGAAAGGAGATCTTGCAGCTCAAAACAAATAAGCTTCCTAAGGGTTTAGTGGCATTAGATAGGGTGTATGATGGAAATGATCGGTCCCTCATGAAGCAAACACCAGTCAAAAGGGAAGATGTTGAAGATATTAACTTGGGGACTGAGATGGCACCAAGAAGGGTATACATAGGGAAGAAGATAAGTCCTACAATTAGAAGAATGTTGATAGAGTTGTTGAGAAATTATAAGCATGTGTTTGCTTGGTCTTATGAAGATCTAAAAGCATACAGGGAAGATTTGTTTCAACATGAAATACCATTGAAACTAGAAGCTAAGCAATTCAGACAAAAGAAAAGACCCATAAATCCAACACTAGAGCTTAAAATGCAAGAAGAATTGGCAAAGCTCAGAGATGGGGGAATCATTAAACTAATCAGACACTCATGTTGGGTTTTGAACTTGGTCCCTGTGAGAAAGAAGAATGGAGACATCAGACTATGTGTGGACTTCAAGAATCTGAATATGGCATCTCTCAAGGACAATTATCCTCTACCCAATATGGAGGCTATATTGCATAAGGTAACGGGGTGTGAGCTATTGTCCATGATGGATGGGTTTTCAGGTTACAACTAGGTCAAATTCAAGGAATCTGAGCAATATAAGATAGCATTTACAACTCCTTGGGGAACGTATGTATACATAAG
This sequence comes from Sequoia sempervirens, assembly GCA_007258455.2. Lineage (NCBI taxonomy): Eukaryota > Viridiplantae > Streptophyta > Pinopsida > Cupressales > Cupressaceae > Sequoia > Sequoia sempervirens. Next base: position 2,537 of record VDFB02028295.1, read on the forward strand.
AATGCCATTTGGTCTCACTAATGCAGGAGCAACCTTCCAAAGACCTATGGATGTGGCATTTGCATATCTGATCAATGCTATCATGATGGTGTACCAGGATTACCTGACTACCTACTTGAAGAAGGCTGAAGATCATGTGCAACATCTAGAAAAGGTATTTATTAAAGCCCTAGAATATGGTATCAGCTTAAACCCTAAGAAGTGTCATTTTGCAGTCACAGAAGGTAAGCTTTTAGGACATATTGTCTCAAAAGAAGGGATTAGGATAGATCCTAAGAGAGTTGAAGCTATTGACAAAATCCCTATTCCCAAAACTATTAAGGCTAAACAATCATTATTTGGAGAGATTAATTTTGTTAGGAGATTTGTTTCTAACTTTGCTAAGATCATTAAGCCCATATCAAAAATGTTGAAGAAAGGACAGAAATTGGAATGGACTGCAGAAGCCTTGTAAGCCTTTATATCTATCAAAAGAGTTATCAAGGAGGCTCATGTTCTTAAATCTCTAGATTTTGCAAAGACTTTTCAAATATTTTCATTTGCTTCAATGCACACAATTGTTGTCGTTATGCTACAAAAAAATGAAGAAGGTCATGAACAGCCTGTTTCTTTCTTTAGTAAGTCATTACAAGGGTCTGAATTGAAGTATGATATAATGGAAAAATAGGCGTTTGCATTAGTGAAGGCTACTAAAGCATTCAGACCATATCTTATTGGAGCAAAGGTGATTGCTTATGTCCCTCATGCTTTTGTCAAAGATACTCTGACACAATCTGAAGTAACAGGAAAAAGATGTAGGTGGATTAACAAGATCCAAGAATTTGACATGGAGATATAGGTTACCAAACTAGTGAGATGTCAAGGCTTGGCTAGGTTGATGGCAGAATCGAATATTGAAGCAAATCAAGTTCGTAATGTAGAAGAAGGGACTGAAATTGCAAGCATTGAGTACACTCCTTGGTATACTGATATTATGCATTACCTAAAGTACATGAAGTGTTCAGAGGGATTGAGTGATAGCCAGAAAAGAAGCTTGAAGTTGCAGGCATCTAAATATTTTTTCATGGATGGTGATCTATTTTGGAAGAACAGGGATGATATACTGTTGTTATGTCTGGATTAGTCTCAGGCCAAGTGTGTCCTAAGTGAAATGCATGAAGGAGTTTGTGGAGGACATTACTCAGCAAAAAATATTGCACACAAAATTCTTAGGGTAGGTTACTACTAGCCTAAGGTTTTCAATGACTCTTTTACACATGTAAGAAAATGTGAAGCCTGCCAAAAGTTCTCTGGAAAACTGAAGTATCAAGGAGCTTTTCCACTTCGACCTTTGTAGGTTGATGCCCCTTTTCATCAATGGGGAATTGATTTCATTGGAGAAATACAAGAAAGATCAAGTGGAGGACACAAGTGGATACTAGTAGCCACTGATTATTTTACCAAGTGGGTAGAGGCAATCCCAACTAAACAGGCTACAAGAAAAGTGGTGACAAATTTCCTAATGGACAACATCATCACCAGATTTGGTACACCACTGAGGTTAATCACAGATAATGGGATGTGTTTCAGAATCAGATGAGTTCAGAAGCTTCTGTGACACATATGGCATTACCATTTCTTATGCAACTCCTTACCATCCTCAAGCTAATGGTCAAGCAGAATCTAGCAATAAGAGTCTTTTGAAGATTATAATGAGGATGTTAGGTCAAAACAAGAAAGCTTGGGATTCAAAATTAAAACTGGTTGTGTGGGCTGATAGGATTACTGTTAAAAGAGCAATTGGAAAATCCTCATTTGAATTGGTGTATGGAGCACAAGCCAGGATTCCTTTGCAGAATTTGTTTTTAATCCACAGGTTTGTCCTTCAGGAAAATTTGGATGTTCCTGAACCTATGGAGGAAAGAATGGAGCAACTAGTTGAACTTGATGAAATAAGGAGAGTGGCCCAAACTCAAAACTTGAAGTTATAGACACAGATGAAATATCTATTTGACAAGAAGGCAAAGGATAGAAAATTTGAGGAAAATTACTTAGTGTTGATGTGGAATGCAAGGTGTCGGAAGAAGGGTAAGAATGGTAAATTTGAAGCTTTGTGGCTGGGACCTTTTGTTGTTGTTGGAAAGAAAGGTGAAGATTCATACTATCTACAGAATATGGTTGGTGAAGATCAGGAATTGCTTGTTCATGGGAAGTTCTTGAAGCATTTTTTCTCTTGAGCAACACAGAGGATTAAGGGTTACTAGTGCATGGACAACTCTTGATGGTCCTCTTTAAAATTCTTTTCCATGCACAGTAGTTTAGGTTTGTCCATCTCCATTTCACTTTCATTTTCCATTCATTCCATCATGCTACGTTTCCATTTCCATTTTGCTCACTGGTTCATCATTTTTTGTCTGGTCTGCTCACCCAAAGATCGGGATCCTTGCAATGATCTTACTCTCATTCATCCCTAGATGGAGCCACTATTGGAACTATAAAATTCTGATGATTTTACATATTTTTCCTACCCCTGAGTTCCCATATGAGTCCTTATCATAAGTACAGAGGCCTTCCATCATGACAATCTTCTCACACTTTGCATATATTTATCCCATAAATCTATCGAGTCATGCATTTTTCACGTTATGGTCCATATCGACATAAGTCTATCTAGGTCTCCCCGACCCATGATGCTTTTGTGTTGACATATGTTTGAGGTAGGCATATCGACATGACTTTTTCATTGTTACAGCAATCGGCATTCACCTATGAATATGTATCGGCATGACTCACATACATGGTTTTGGCAATAGAGGAAGGTTCTATGGGTAAGAGTATTTTTCACCGGGGTGAGGTCTCCCCGAATGGGTCGGGTGTCACCGACTAATACATGAGGAGGTTTATCAGTGTGAGAAATCCTTCATCGACATTGTGTCTAAGTGAGTTTTAATTGTTACATCGATCAACAAAAAAAAGATTCATCTCGGTGAGACTTATGTAGCATTGGAGTATTGTCATAACGAACCCTTTTGGTCTCACCGACAAACACATTAAAGATTCACTTCAGCCAGACATGTTGCATTCGGTGTGAGGTCATAGCGAATTTACATTGTCACACTAGCCAGTGGCGGGAAGATACATATCGGTAAGAGTTAGAGTTATCGAAGTGAGGTCTTGGCGAGTGACCTTCGGTCTCGCCGACATTACACATGGATTTTCTATCAAAAGGCATCTCAGTGAGACTAATGTGACTTCAGAGTAAGTCCTAGCGAATTCAAGTGGGTCTCACCGATGGAATACATATGGAATTTGTCAAGCATGAGAACTGATTTGTCTCAATGATATGAAGGTGTCACGGGGTAGATCGGTGTGACTATGATTTCTTTGAGATGTCTCCCCAATTATGGTTTGTTTCAGTCACCCACATGAGATAAAGGGATTTATCGGTGAGAGAACCAATATGTCAATATGACAAGTTTGATTAGGAAGACTATCGGTAACACCTAGGGTGTTCTATGGAATGTCTCTTCGATATCGTGAGGTCACAGTGATAGTGAATGAAAAAAAAGTGTATCTCAGTGATTGATGAAACATAATGTAATCTATATGATGTTTCCCTAACTCTGATGGGTCAGAGCGAAACACAATGGGACAAAAAGGATTCTTCTTTGTTTCGGCATAACAAATAGAATGCTACAGTGATACATGTAAAATGAAAGAATATATTTTAGGGAAACATAAAGTGATCTAAATGACATCTCCCCAACTCAGATAAGTCATGGTGAAATAGAAAGAACTAAGGGGCTACTGACAACGATATAATTGCCTTCAACATACTTACAGGGTTGTCTTGGTGACTGTTAACAGGAACTCAAACACTGTGGCCGACATGTGAATACTTAAATACCATTGTAGGCTGACATGAAATGAGACCGAATTCAGCTATGGCCGACATGGGATCTCAATATGATATGTTTTTCTGATGTTGGTGTATAAATATGCATTTTGTAATTGTAAAATCATCATCAGCTATTATTTATTCGATGTAGAGTAGGAAAATTAGATGGATACAGTATAATAGATTTATCAGATCAAAGACTATGATGCATTTTTTCAAAATGGAGGTATTTATGAAATTCAATTGATGTTGCTGCACATTTCTGGTGTCAATCATCTGTTGAATTTAATGAAAGTTTTGCTAAGCTGTCTCCAAGATGGATTCTTTTCAATTGTTTAAATTGATATAACAAGTTTATATTCAATTCATTAGTGCATATTTTTTGTATCTGTGTGGTTAATCGATTGGTTCTTTCAATCAAAGATTAATCCCTTTTAGTTGATCACAATAATGAGAGAGATTCATCTAGATTATTAAAGTAGAGCTTAGTGGTCACAGTCTTGCATGTTTATACAAGTTGTAAACAAAATATATGCCAGATAATTTGAGTTTTCTCTAGATAAGTGTTTCTCATCTTGATTTTATTCAACTATGCATACCCAATAAGGCACTAGTCTCTGCACTTCATCATTTGGATTCATTCAGTTGCTTTACATTTATTAATTGAGCATAAACATGATTTAGATTAGAAGATTGCTATTGTGCTTGGTTTCATTTGTTCACTTCCTTGTGCCATTGTGGACAATTCATTTCAAGAAGGATAATCATAAGTTAAAGTCTGCTTCATTCAGAAAGGTACACCCATCTAGGTTAGCAGCACCTGAAGAGTAGAATGTTAAATTCTTTTGACCTTGTCTGTTACCCTGAAATGTATCAAGAGATTGGCAACCTCTTGAGCCATCCTGCCTGCTTTTTTGAGAGCTATCACAACCCTCTGGAAATAACTTGTTAAAACTTCACCTTCTTCCATTTTTAGGTTCTCATATTTGCACTTTGTCACCAACTTCTTTGTCAACTTTACTTTTTCATTTCCTTCATACAGTTCTCCCAACTTCTTCCATACTTCATGAGCAGTGCCTAAAGAAAGAACCTTAGTTCGCTTAGTTTTAGATAAAGCACTGAAAATAACATACCTCACCTTCTCATTCTCATTGGAAATATATACTTCATCTCAATAGTCTTCTAGGTCTTGAAACCAAGAGAGATGATGTATCCTCTCATCTGTGCTTTCTAGTCATTGTAATCAGATCCATCAAACATAGGGATTTCCAACTAATGTGCCATCAGATCTTCCTTAAGTGGTTAAGCTCTACACCAAGGAACCAAAGATCTGATATATTAAAAGGTGTAGGACAACTGAGAGGGGGGGTGAATTAGTTGTCACCAAAATTCAAATTCAAAACTTTAAATACTTATTAGCTTCAAAACCACACTATTCTATTATTAGGTATGAACATGAAATGTAGATAACATAAATTAAAATCAACACAATGAACATTGAATTTTACATGGAAAACCTAATGAGGGAAAAACCATTGTCAATATTAACTCATAATATAAAGAGATAGCAAAAATGATTACAAAGGCTCACTACCCAGAAGAGGACTCACTGTCCTAATACAAAGGCTCACTACCTATAGAAAGGACTCACTATCCAATAGGGAGGCTCACTGCCTATTAATATAAAAGAAAACAAAATATCCACCACACTAATTAACACACATCTACAGCCTTGATCAAAAGATTGTAGAAACCTTTAGCTCACTTCCTTCAGGAATCTAATACAATGAAGTATTGCTGCCTCAAATAACTTTCACACACTTATACTATTTTAATTTGTGGCTTAATTAATTTCTTTCCATCATCATTAAATTCTTTGCAATTCAACTTGCATTTATACCATCTTCAACCTTATAAACTTTCTCAGAAAAACAGCTGACATACAGCGATGCATAGCGGAGAAATCCACTCAACCAATCTCATTTGTAAATCTCAAAACAAACCCTTCATGTCCTTTCAATTAGAACTCTTTGTTCTTCACAAAATATTTTTTTTGATAGCCCTAAAACTGAGAAAAAATCCCAAAATCTCTTATAGATCCCTCAAAACACTTTAATCAACATCAAAAGACAATTCCCAACTTAGGCATTTCAAATATGAGAACTTTCAATGAAGACTGACCCAAATCAGCAATTAGGCCTCTTAGGCCACATAAAAGAGAAACTACAAATTACCAAGCCTATTCCTCCTTCTTTCTACCTCAAACATGTGAAAATACACCTGAAAAATAACATTACATCATCTCCCAAACTTTTTTTAGGATATTTCAACAAACAACTAATCTAAGCCTTCATTCATGACTCCAAAATTGGACTGTCATAAATCTGCCATGAAAGATCAGGATATAAATGCACATAAAAACCTTTAGTTCACCAAACAAAATCAGTAAATAGTCTCAAATACATCCATAAAACCTTCAACAACTCTGACACCCAAGTGGAACACCATTTAATAGCATCAAAACTCAAATTCTTCACTCTACAGAGTGATTTTCCAGAATTTTGCACAATTTTCAGACCTAGGGCATCAAAATTTCGTATGATAACCTTCATCAATCAGTCTAAAACTTTAGAATATGAAATAATATGTCAAAAAAGCCCTACATGCCAAAATTTAGGTTTTTCCACCTTGTAAATTGGGAGAAACTCAATTTTAATTGCTTGCTGCCACCCTAAACCAGGGTTTTGACCTGCCTGGAGTATTTTACTCATAACTTACACAAATCAAAACATTTTTTGATGAAATAAATTGAAGAATAAACTATATTCATGGGGCTAAAAATTTCAATGGAGGAGGAGAGGTTTTATGCACAATAAATATCCGTACAATGGCCTGCAACACAGAAAAATTAGGAAAAATATAGAAAATCTAAACTTTTAATTGAAATTCTTCTTCATACACCTTTCCCTAACCTCCCTCAAATTGTGTGAAGCCTCAAAAGGCCTATATAAACCATATAAAATGCCTAAAACTGATTCTCTAACTACTTGTCCCTTCACATTTCTCTATTTTTGCAATTTATTGCATTTTTACAATTTTGTATTGACAACAATTTGTCAATTTTTGCAATTTTTACATTATGCAACCTATGACCTCAAAATTATAAACTAGGACCCAATAAATGCATGAAATGGTCTTTTAGACCTTAATACATAATTATTACATCATATTTCCAATCAAAACATGAATTTTCCTTCTTGAAGCATATCTCTGCCTGGGTGCTCCTTTTAATACACCTCATTCATAGAGTTATTCAAGATTAGATTACGTCAGCTCAAAATTCCCATGTAGTGGAAAGGAATGAGAGTGGACCAATAAAATGCTCCAAACCAAGACCAAAATAATTTCTTGAATCAGCCACGTGGCCTGCCAATTTGAATTCTTCAGATGAGTGTAAAATTTACCAGATCATCCAGAGCCTAATGAAAACAAAAATGAACGTTGATGTACATGCTTCCCAAAAGAGAATTAGCATGGATGATGAAAAATGCTTCATTATGCACAATAACACATCTTAGGTTCCTTCAGATACATCCATAGCAAGTGCAACAATCTTCAAACATCGAACTCCTTCCATCAATCCATCTAGACTGTGCAAATAGATATAGCAACTCTAAAACTTGACTTCTAAATCACCAAACCACACACATCTTTTCCAAAACCAAGAGAATACCATTATAAGACACATTCCATAGCCACAAGATCTAAAATAGAATAATAGAGGACTATGGGCAAAACATTCTCCCGATCATAGAAAGCTAACTCCTTTAGAGATGATTCACTGCTTTGAGTGAACTAGCTTTCACACTTTATCAAATCAATAGAAATAGATATCACCCATCAAATCATCAAAAACAGCCCTTCAATCCTCTTGGCGCCACAGGATCAACATAAGGAGAAATCGGGAGGCCACATACGAGGTACATTTTGGGGCACGTGCCATCTAACTTCTCTGTTTATTATTTTTCTCAAAGCACTTGAGAGGCATCATCAATTCAGCACATCTGCACCATCATAAGGATAGCTCCATGTAATCAGAAAATCTCAATAGTATCTCAACTATACATGCACAATCTGCAATATACTAAAATGTGTTGACATCAATGGCAACATTAGTGACAACACCACCAAATTCTCCATACTTTTTAACCCACAAGAAAAATCCTTTATACCTTGATTATTTTGCATTTAAAATACATTATATGAACACCTTCATAACACACTTTTTGCTCCTGTGGATCATCCTATTTCTTCATGGGTGTTAGCATACAAATATTTCTTGCCTCCTTGAATCTTATTGTTTCATGTTGTGTGGTGTTGCTATATCAGAAGTGATGAAAGGAAATTATATAAGCTTTAATATGGATTTAGAATATGTATGAACCGTGAGGACTTTCCCTATGCCCACTCTCTTGTATGTGTAGGCATGTCTGCTGCATTTGTATAATGTGTCTCATAGACTCCTGAGGTGGATAGCTTGAGGTTTCCACTAGCCCTTGTGAGCGTAATATTTTGGTTTGCATAATTAATACATCGCATTCCACCAATAAATTTTTTTGGACAAACAACATAGATCTGATCCACATTTTGTTGGACAAATAGTCGAGGCTTGATCCACCCTCTTTTTCTTTTCTTTTTTTCTTTTTTTTTTCTTTTTTTTCTTTTTTTTCTTCTTTCTTTATGTCTTTGGTAGCATATGCTTGTACCTTGTTGTTACTTCATAGATCATTCCACATGTGTTCTTTTGTGCCTATGTTGGTTTTACATAGGATCTTGCTTCTAGGATCTTGATCATCTCCTCTAGATCCGTTGCCTATCTCACTAATTGTGGTAAACTTGGACCCCTCATAATGTATTTTTTCTATTTTGAGTGTGAGTTTGGAAGCAAGTTCCTCCTCTCACTAAAATTAGGGAATTCAAATGTAGTGTGTAAAAATGTATCCTTTATAGTTTCACACTTTTTTGGTCCCTCTCTATTAAAACTAGGATTCTTTATGCCTTATTTGGTCCTATTTTGCATCCACAAGCCTTATTGAATGCATCTTTCCAAGGATAATCCTAACATTTATATATATCCAATCAAAATTCATTTTTTTGGGTTGTGTGTTCCAAATCTAGTGATTTGGGACCATTACCATGTAGAGATATACTAGATTCACACCCTAGGTTTCAAAGGGGCCCTAATCCTAAATATTGAATAGAACTTAAGATTTCTTGAAATTTGTGTCCCAAACTTAGGCTACTAAACTCATATGCCCCAACTAGCATATGAGTATTACTTTAGCTTGGACCTATTTTGAATTCAATTCTTGGTAGTTTTTTATTCTCCTAGATTTGATGTTGGCTTGTAGTGTTGTAATTTTGAGAAATTTGGCATAAACAAGTTTAAATACAAGATTATTTCACATAATTTATCCTAGCAATTTCAAGTATCTAAGCAATCTTATGAAGTACTCCTATATCAAAGTTTATGTTTAAGAGTGATTACGAGAGAATTAGAGAGCAAGTTATGAAGCATTTTGGAGCATCAATTCAAGATTCAAGCATCATGTCAAAGTCTTCATTAATCATGTGTGTTTTTGAGCTAACATTGGTGATGTAGGTTTTCATGATTCAAGTAAGCATTCTATTCAAGCACTCAAGCATTCGATCAAGATTCAAGATCCAAATCCATTGGAGCCATATCATTCAAGTTTGTAACCTTTATTTAAAGGGTTTGGTGATTTGTAACAATGCATATTTTTCATTCATCATTCCTTCATTCTATTTCATTTCATTTCAAGGTTTGATTACCAAAACGGGGTTTGACCAAGGAAAACCCCTATCCACTAACAAATCAGAATTTTTCTCTCTTTATGTGTGATTGTAGATCTAGGTTTTTTAGGGCTAGAATATCCTTTGAAGAAAAAGTTGCAAGATTGAATAAAGTTTTCAAGAATTTTCATCTTCACAGAAACTCACCTACATATCAAAAATCTAAATTTTCATACCTAAAGATTGGACAAGACAAAAGCTACAGAAGATCGCTCGAGGCTACAAAATTTTCATTCAAACCCTAATATTGGGACTAAATGACCACCTTGGGCATATGACTCCCAGTATACCTATTTTCAGCAATTTCATGTAGATCTTAGTTTGTCAGTAGTAGATTCCAAATTCAACATAGAAACCCTAACTAGGACTAAATCACCTATTCTAGCATATTAGTCTTAGTGCACATCAAGATCAAAAATTTTTAGAGTTCTCAATTCTTGCTTAGTAATCTCCAACCTTCTAGGTACTTCTTTGTTATCCTTAGTTTATTATTTTGATTTTGAGTTCCATTTTCTAGGTCACATAACAATATTTGCATATTGCTTTCATATCCTTCTTTCTAAGCATTTTCTTAGAGGTGAACCTCTCTCTAATAACACATAAGGAGACTCCCTTGTGTCCTTCCCTCAATTGATTCACTTGGTTGAGGCATCTTAATTCCCAAATGAACTAAGAGTGAAATAGGTCTCCTAATTGTTTCATCTCCCAAAAAGGTGGAACCCTATTTCCTTGTGTTCACTTTTAAGAGATGTGGTTTTTAAATGGTTAAGAATGGATTGCATAAATATAATATACCCTCTTATAAGTTCAATTTAGAGTAAAAAAATTAGGCCATTAAGAAACATGTTAGCCATCATTCCATGATCTTTCCTAGATATGAGAACATCTTAGAGACAAAGAATCTAACCATTGACACAATCCTTAATATCACCTTTCCTATCACTCACACAAACCCTACTGTCTCTCCCATTTGTAAGGATGATATTATACAAGAAGATACAATCATAGATAATCATGAAAACCATTATTTTTCTTCTCCCGATACCTCTCCCATTGGTGGTGAATGTATCTTGGTGAAAGAAGATATAATCATTGAAAATCATGAAAGTCTTATTTGTCCCTCTCCTCCTCCCCCTTGGGAATATATTATGACACAAGAAGATAAGATCATTGAAAAATTCACTAATATTACTCTACCTAATCTCCATTCATCTCCTAACACCTCCCCTACTTGTGAGAACGCTTTAGTGAAAGTGGATACAATCGTGAATGATCATGAAAAACACATTTGTGAGGAGGAGATGTCGGTGTTAAGAGATCCAATTATTGAGAGCTATGAAAATCCTACCTCACCTACTTTTGAAGATGTTATAGGACATGAGGATGTAATTGTAAATAACCATGATAATCACATTTATTCTTCTCCTAATATATTTCCTAGTTGTGAAGAAGATAGTTTAGTGTTGGAAGATACACTTATTGAGAATCATGGAAATCTCGTTTCTCCCTTTCCTAATGCTCCTAGAATTTGGAGAGATCTATTTGAATGAAAGGATCCAAACATTGGTAAGCATGAAAATGATAGTTGTTCCTCTCTTAATACCTCCCCTATTCATGATGAGGTTAATTTACAAAATCTAACCATGGAATGTGATGAACATATTTTTTGCTCCTCTCCTAAACACTCTCTTACTAGGGTAGATATCATGGTGCAATAAAATTAGAACATTAAAAATAGTTATGTAGCCTCCTCAAATGAAGATGATGAAGTGACATTAGACTCCCCTTCACTAAGAGATTACTAAAATAAGGACAAGCATTTTTAGGTTATGCACATTAGATATCCCTTGCAATGGTCTCTTGAGCCACTTCTTACCATCTACCCACCCTCACAACATCCATAAGTTTGAAATAAACTCATTCCTATCTTAGAACCACATAAAAGGGTAACTTAATAGTGATAATGTTTCATAGTAACCGAGTTTTCAATACCATTTCTCACACATATAACACTAGAAAAAATATACAACCAAGAAAAATAACTCCAACATCCCTCCCATTACCTCAACCTATCTTTCCTAGTGCCCCTCCTTTGTCTTTACATATTGGAAAGGTGTATGCCCTTGTTGGACAACTTAAGAAAACTCTTGCTAAGATATCATTATGGGACCTTATTCAAGACTCCCCTCATTATCATAACATGATTCAAAGTGCCTTACAATAAGTTCCCAACCCCCAATGTGCAATCAAATGATATGGTAGCCCAAATTCAAGCTATTACTCAAGTAAACTTATACATTAATTTCCATCAAGATGAGTTACCTTTGCTATAAGTGCAAAAATAAAATGAAACTTTCATGATAATAGCTATTTTCAATAGGACAAGGATAAAAAAACCCTTTTTGACAATGGCTCAGACCTTAATAATTGTAGTGTAACCCTTTTTGATAAGCTTGACATGGATAAATCAAGAATTGAACCTGATTCCATATTGATTCGAGGATTTGAAAATGTAGGAAAACAACCACTTCGTGTGATCAATTTTCCTATTGGAAATGTCACATTACAAACCCCGATCCATGTTATGCCTTATGATCTTTCATATAATATTATTTTAGGTAGACCATGGATTCATGCGATGAATGGGATGCCTTTCTACCCTTGATTTTAAAATGAAGTATGTATACAACAAAAAAGTGTATACAATCGAAGATGAATCTAAACCAAAAAATTGTTTGAATATTAAGAAAACCAAGGAAAGTCCTTTCAAAACATTGAAACCAACTATACAAGTGGAACCCATGAAAGAGAAATAAAAATAAAATCATATTGAAGAAATCACAAAGTTATTGGAAGATTATTGGGGTTCCTTAGACTTCACACCTACATTCCTAGGTGAATACAAGAGCATAAAAAAAGAGTTTAAAAAGAAAAAAGAAACAATGATAAAGTTAATAGAAAATTCATACGAACCTTCAAAAGCATCCACCTCAACAACTTTAGAAGGAGAAGAAAACTACACAAAAAACTTTGATGAAGTTGATTATGAGAAACAACTGAATCCGAAAGAAATGAAAATACTTTATGGAAGAAGTTATGAACTTATGAAAAAACTTTGCTATAGTGGAAAGGGATATGGTGCTAGAGAACAAGGTATCTATGTCCTATAAAGCCCAACACAGAAGGAATGACTAATGGTCTTGGTTATTTCACTTTGAAATAAACAAAAGCATCAAAAAGACCTTCACTTAATATCCACTCTTATTAAAGATTCCTCCAAGAAAATTCTAACTTTGGTGCATCCTAAACTAATAGATACTACATATGGAAATATCTCATTAGATATGCATCAAATTGGTACCATGTTTACTTGCTATAATCAATAATATTAGTTGTTGCTCCTTGCCATGTAATAGTTGTAGGATCATAACACATTCACTATTGCATGTTTAATATTCATTGCAAATTATTTTCTTTTTGCAAGGAGCAACATATCATCACCCATCTCGACTCATCCTTGCCTTGCACTAAATGGGGGAAAGGGGCCTTTTCCTTTCATCGTACTTTTTGTTGTCTCTTTGGGCTAATTGATTTCCTTCCACGTATATATAGGAGCATGCTTGGGATGTGGACGACATGCCTTAAGTTGGCCTACATGTGACATACTTTACTTTCTATTTTTAGCATTACATATTGGGGGAAACCCATTTTCATGACATAGCTTATTAGGAACATATGTGTAACATAGGGATTTCCAAATAATCTCTCATGTCTTCTTAGCATTTATCATTTTCTACTTTAAAGTAAATGCTCACAACATGGTGTTTAGAAATTTATTTAAAATGCGGGTATACATTGGCATTATTCTTTTGCATTTCAATTACAACTCATGTTTCATTGTGTGGTCTTCTTACTTCATGTGATTCTCTTTCTCTTTTTTATGGCATTGGATGTGATGTCCTTTAAGTGTGTGATCTCTCTTAGCATATTATATTCCTCTTAGTGGTAATGCCAAGCGGATTGCATTCCCTAAGTTGTGAATCTTCTATTCTTTGACTAGTCCTTTCTTGGAGACATTAGGCACGATGTCCCCTAGGTTGAGGCCTTACATACACTATGGAAAACCATTTTGAATGTACCTTACACTATTTCACATTTACTTTAACTATTATATGCCCACCTTCATAACACACTTTTCTTGATTGTGGAGCCATCATGTTTCTTCATTGGTGTTATCATATGAAGTTTTTCTTCCCTCATCAATCATGTTGCTCATATTGTATGTGGTGCATTATCAAAATTATTAGGAGTTATATCTTTGGTATGGTTAGTATGTGTGGGAGTCAACCATAGGAATGGATTTCCCGTAGCTACTTTCTTGTGTGTGTGACCACATACTAGGAACGTGCATGTGTGTCTCACCTCCCTAGGGGCTCAGCTAGTGGATACCAAATTCTACTAGCCCATGTGAGTTTGAATTTTGTTTGCATAGTGTACATTTTGTTCCAGTTCTAAACATTTTGTGGACAAATAGCTTAGACCTTGTCCACATCATGTTTCGATCTAACTATCGAGGCTTCATCCACCTGCTTTTTCCTTCTCTTTCTTCTTTATGTCTTTGGTGCAACGTATGCTTGTATCTTTTTTTTGCTTCATACATCATTCACATGTGTGATCTTTTGTTCCTATGTTCATTTCCATAGGATCTCAATCCTGTGTGCTTGATCATCCCTCTTGAGTATTGTCATCCTATCTCACTAGCATTGGTATGTTTGGACCCCTCTTGATTCAAATTTATATACTTTAGTGTGAGTTTGATGCAAGGTCAACCTCTCACTAAAGTGGGGGCTAAATGTAATGGAAAAAATTGTATCCCTTTATAGTTTCACACTTGTGTTGGGTCCTCCCTGTTAAAATTTGGTTTATTTATGACTTAATTGGTCATATTTTTTCATCCACAAGCCTAGTGAAATGCATTTTTCTAAGGATAATCTCCACATTTAATAAATGACAAATCGTAATTTAATGTTTTTGGAAATTTCTTCTAGATTTATGGATCTAGGATTTATATTCCCCTTTGGGCGTATGGGTAATCCCTAGGTCTTTGGCACAAAATTCAAATGCAACATTAAAAATAGCAAAGCATGTGTCCAACGTTTTAGGGCCTAGGACTCATACACCCAACCTAGCATATGAGTCCCACTTTAACCCAGGACATATTTTAATTCAAATTATTGGTAGGATTTTATTGTCCTTAGCTTCAATTCTCAAATTTCAACTTGCAGTCCTTTAATTTTGAGAAATTAAGCATAAATAAGTATAAATACAAGTCTATTTCACTTAGTTTCGGCTAGCAATTTTAAGTCAAGCATCTTAATATTTCACAAGAGCATTCAAGAAGGAAATGAAGGGAATATTTGTAGAAGATTATTTTATCAATCAAGATCCACATTATCATGTCAAAGATTTAGTGCATCATGCATGATGTTGAGCTAATGTGTTGATGTAGCACTCAAGATCTAATCTAGTGTTCAAGTCATTATCCCATTCAAGTTTCATGATCAATATCTACACTCATTGAGGGAACTTCATGCTAGTTTTTAGATTTGAAATCCAAGGTTTCAACAAGGTTTGGTCAGTTGTTACATGCATTTGTTCATTCATCATTCCTTCATTCTTTTCTATTTCATTTCAAGGTTTGACCAATGAAAACCCCCATTTCCTAACAAAACAACATTTTTCACTCTTCATGTGTGTTTTTAGATCTAGGTGAATTGGAGCTTGAAGATCCTTTGAAGAAAAAGTTTAAAAAGTTGTCAAATTTGTCAAGAATTTGTCATCTTCATGGAAACTCACATACAGACTAGAATTCAGGCTTTTAGACTTGAAGATCATACAAGAAGGAATATACAAAAGACAATTAGGGTCTACAAAGTATCAGTCAAACCATAGAAACAAGACTAAATCACCCTACCGGGTTTACTAGTCCTAGTACACCCCTTTTTCCACATTTTTATAGATCCTGCTCAATTATGAAAAGATTCTAAGTTCTGCCCAAAAACCCTGTAGCAGGACTAAATGACCCAACCTGGCATATCAGTCCTAGTGTACTTCAAAAAGTAGATTTTTAGAGTTTCAAACTATGATTTGACTCTATCATTCTACCAGGTACTTTACTATTTGATTCTAGTTTTTCAATCTTGTTTCATGCCTTCAAATTCATAGGTCATATAGTGAATTTGAATAGTACATTTAGTTTCTTCTTTTAAAGCATTTTTTAATGGTGAACCCCCATCCAATCACACCAGGAAACCACTAGCCATCGCTCAATTGTGTCACTTGGCTGAGTGATCTTGGTTTCCTAATGAAATAAAGTACAAAATTGGTCCCATTTCCATCTCCCAAAAGGTGGAACCCTATTTCCCTTGTGTTCAATATGAAAATGTAGATTTTATTCCAAGTAGGAAGGAATAAAGGAAATATTGATAAACTATATGTTGATGAATGTACTATGATATTCTTATCTTAAGTGATACAATGGATCATGTATTCTGAATAGATTTATTATTTTATTATTATCAAATATGGTTTAGTTCTTTCCACATATTTTTTGAACCGAAATAGCCAAGATGAGACATATGTAGACTATGTTGTAGATTGTTCGATTCTTTATTATGAAAATATTGGCTAGTAAAAACTACTAGAAACCAAGTTGAATGTTTTGTGAACTATGAAATTTAGATAAAATGTATGTTATCTTATGTATGTGGTGCAATGGGGAAAAATTAGGGCCCTTTTCACCTTTAGGGTTAAGGACCAAAAGGGGAAATCTTCACTAACTTTCACTCAAGAACAAGCCCTTGAGATCTCAATGTAAAAGAGAAAGAGATCTTGTAAGAGGGTTTTTCTAGGGGCTGAATATGATCTAATGAGGGGTTCACCACCAAGTGTAAACTTGGAAAAGACAATGAAATGCAAGATGTAATGCAAAACCCTACTTGAATGCAAACTAACACTAAATGACCTAGAAAAGTGAATTAAATGCAATAGAAAACTACAAAATAGAAAGTGTGCACCTGGAAATCAAGAGAAGGCATAATGGAGGTCCTCAACACTAGAAAATATATGATCAAGGTTGACTGGGACTCATTCACCAAGTTGGGTGAATTAGTCCTATTTCTAGGAAAATGTGCGAGAATAGGAATCTTCCAAAAGGGTGCCCAGATATAGAAAATCCTAAAAATTTCCTAGAACTGTGACTTATTCGCCAGAAGTGGAGAATCATTCCACTTGGGATTTTTTGCAACTTTCACAACTAATTTTTCTCTTCAATGTCTGGTCTACTCTTCTTGATCAGTTTTTGGATTTTAATCTCTTATTTGCAACCTATAGGTGATCTCTAATGTTCTCCAAGGTTTGATGACAACTTTGGAAACTTTGATTACTTAACAACTTTTCTCCAATCTTACTCATTATGAAATATACGACCTAAGACTGTGTAATTCTTGGGAGATAAGCAAAAGCATTTTAAATTGTTCAATCCGTTTCAAACGTTTACTTTAAAAATTATGCCATTAATAAGAGTTTTCAAAGTAAACTCAATGTAAAAGAATTAAAACAAATTGCATTTTCTGTATATAAAATATAACATTTGCGTTTCATCATGATTATGCACATGGCCAAGTATACCAATGCATTTTCACATATATTCACCCATACTCAAAAGAGATCAATAAACCAATAAATATTCACATTTGTGTGAGACCAATAACTTTAATAAATACATTTGTATCAATGTTATATCAAAATCTTAATAATACATCTATTTCAATGTTGTAAC
The DNA here is from genome assembly GCA_007258455.2 of Sequoia sempervirens. Classification (NCBI taxonomy): domain Eukaryota; kingdom Viridiplantae; phylum Streptophyta; class Pinopsida; order Cupressales; family Cupressaceae; genus Sequoia; species Sequoia sempervirens. Next base: position 20,128 of record VDFB02028295.1, read on the forward strand.
AAATGCCAAATACCTTTACATTTACAATGGGCTTCACAAGCCATTCTAGTAGCATACTCAAGTACATAAATAGTAAAATAAAAACTCTGATCCTCCAACCGCCATGACACCATCGGTCTTCTTGTGAGCTAGGGCCAAGAGTGTGATTCAGGCGCCTTTTCTGCCCAACCATGAAGTACATGACTTCCCCGGGTTCCTTCCTAACTCGAAGAAATCCCTAGCCCTGCATAAGGAGCCTAGCAACCTGACACAGTAAAATAGGAGGGAACTCTTGATGCATGCCTAGTGCCTATATGCATTTCTAACATGAGAAAACATATTTCATGCAACAGGCGGTGGCAGAGACTCAAATACATATATTTCTAGGCTTTTAAAAACAAATCCATCTATTTCAATGGTACAAGTGCTTGGCCAAGCATAAATAAAAACAAGTGGTAGTTTCAGAAAAGGTAAAACTATCGTCTCTGTGGATCCACCTTTGGCATCCTATCCCAGAAGTTACCAAAATATAGTATAATAAAGTGCAAAAACAGAAAGTTGTGCATTTGCCTCATATGCTTTATGCATTTTACTGATTCTAAAAAGAATTTCCTTCCTTTATCCATATCCATGAAATGTTTATCAAACTAATTTCCACTCATACTTAGGTTTCCAAAAGAGAGTTTCAAAACATCTTTTGAGTTCCATTTTATCATGTTGAACAAAAGAATAGGTTGTAAAGTTTCAGTATTAAAATAAAATCTGCTCTTTTCTCAGCAAATTTTCTTCTGTTTAGTAAAGAAATATGTTTTCACTCCAAGCTACTCTCTTGAATGTTCTTGTTCAAGTTTGGTTTTCAAATGTAAAAATGTATGTACATCATGATATTTTCAGTGTATGAACACAAGTAGAAGTAATAATTTTTTGTATAAGACAATGTTCTCATATTTATGTATATTTCTATATCTTCAAGGTTCAAGCTGATTTGAAAGTGAAATTCTCAATTTGCTACAAGTTTCTGGTTAAAAATAATATACAGAAATAGGATAATTCTTTCAAAAAAATAGAGGTTTGCATATTTGCATCTGAATTTTCTATCATATGCTAATATTCAGAAATCTACATCTGTATACAAACATAATACAATGTGACCAAAAGAAGATCACCAATTTGCATGATTCCAAGAGATACATTTTCATATTTCCAGCTTCAAAGATACTAAGATGTTTATATATATTTGTCTGAAATATATCACATTCTGAAGATGGTTATACCTATGTAAGTTCACATTTATATATATATAGATATAAAATTACATATAAATACTTATCATACCCTGTAAATCTGCTACAGAGAACACACAAAAAGAAGCAAATTTTAAAGGTTCATGGTAAGAATTTTGCATCCCAAAGGGGCTTGGAGGCCTTGCCTCTCCCATATGGAGGGCACGGGCTGTTAGGAGGCCGCACCTCCTCCACAGGCCACCACCTGTGGAGGGTGCGGGACTCCCCACAGCTCCGTCCCTTCCTTTGGGATGGGGCTGGGGTTAATCCCCTCCCCCAAACAAAGAAAATCTTTTCCATAAAGAAAAAAAAATGAAAAATAATAGAAACGCCATTGCAGTCTACAGATTTAATCAAGAAAAAATTTGAAATCCACACAGGATTTGTTTGTAATATAGATATAAATACATATGTGTAAATATATATATATATATATAATTACTCTTTGGTTTTCTGTACAAAGATGTACCAAAGAAATGCCACAATCACAAACCTAGATTTCAAAAGAATAAAGAAATTGCAAAAGAATAAACTCCATTTTGAAAGGAAAGAATTGAGAATTTTCTCACAGTGTAAACTAATTAAAAGAGAAAGTTTTCCCTAGGTTTTAAAACTCAAATGTGTAGACAAAATCATAATTTTTGCATACAAGCTCTCCCACTGTTGCCAGAATTTGAAACTAGACTAATAGGGAAAAAAATAAAAATAGAAAAACCTGGATAAAAGCTTCCAATTGAAGATGCCCAAATTTTCCTCCAGTCTACTTCTCCTTCCCCGGTTCTTTTTTGAATAAGCTTCTCTTCTTTTTTTGTCTTCTCTCCACCTTATATCTTTATCCCATCTACCGAGAGTCATGCAAACCCTTCCAAATTGACAGATGGATAATTTTCTTGGTAGACATTTACATGCAAAAATAAAGAGATAGCCACTTGCCGAGAACATTGTTTGTTTTAAGAAGAATTTCCAGAACCCAATTTTCTCGGGACTATCTTTTTTTTATTTAATATTAGTTTCCTCTCTCCTAATCTTGGACTTTGAATTAAGACATATGCAAATAAAATATTTCCATTTTATTTCAATTTCATAAATAAATAAAATTTAATAAAATATTTTCAATTATTTGCACAAAAAGTGGGATAGATAATTCAAAAATACTTACTCCATAAACACATATTCATGTGGCTTGTTAATTAAGATAGATTTAAAAATCATAAACCTTTTAAAACTACAATTAATAATTAATTTATATTTATGTTATTATTTTTATTATTTATTTATTCAAACCATTTATTACCTATTTTGTAAGTAACTCAAAACAATCAAATTAAAACAGACATTGCCTAAATGCAACTATATGATTTTTAGGTGCTGTGTGTGTGACCGCGAGTTCTTCCTCTTTTACCCTATCAGGAAGCTAGCCTTCTTTCCTCAATCACACTCTTGGTCTTCAACCACCTGCAACTCAAGTGCACTCATGCGTGCAACAATGAAATTGCATTAGTAACCGATATAGAGATATAAATCAAAGCAATAATTAAATCAATACTTCTATTTTGTTCTATCTTGCATATTTTCAAAATAAAATGCATTCACAATTTCAAAAGTAAATATTTTTCACATTTCCACACACCAAAGCATTGTATTATATCATATTACTCTAACACACACCATCATTCATATAATAAATCCACACAAAGCCATGGACAAAACAACATCAAAGTCTAAGATGTGACATCCTTCCCCACTTGGAAGAGACATCATCTCGATGTCTAAAAGTAAGTTACACAACAAAATTGAGATACCAGTATATTGTAATTCTCTACATGAAAGAAAATAAGAGTATGCTAAGATCTCAAATGAGGAAAGACTCTATCTATATCCTCAGCATTCTCCCAGGTGGCATTATCCACCGAATACTGGTCCCACTAGACCCTATACTGCATAATATCCCTATTTTGCAACTTAACATTGCACTCTTCCAGAATCCTGATGGGCTCCACCTGAATCACCCCTGGGTCCTGAACCTGCAATGCACGCCAATCAAGGATGTGAGCAATATCTGGATGGTAGGGCTTAAATACTGAGACATAAAATACATTATGTATCTGGGATAGAGCTGGTGGCAGAGCAAGCCTATAAGCAACTAGATTCACCACCTCCAAAACATCAAAGGGGCCAACAAACCTAGGGGCCAACTTAGAGTTCTTGCCAAAAGAGATTGAACTCTTATGCGGTCGAACCCTCAAAAAGACCTTATCTCCTGCAGAGAACTGCCTAAAGCTTCAGTTCTTGTCTGCTAGACTTTTCTGTCTATCTGCAGCTTGTTTCAATTTTTCCTTAATGATCTTCATTTGGTCTTCCATTTCTCTGAGCATCTCAGGGCCAATCACAATCCTGTCTTCTACTCTATCCCAACTAACGGGTGTCTGACATTTATGTCCATAAAGAGCTTCAAAAGGTGCCATACCCAAAGAATCATGGTAGGAGTTGTTGTAAGCGAACTCCACCAAAGGAAAATACTCCTCCCACTTATGTTGCTGCTCCATACAATACATGCGGAGAATATCTTCTACTACTTGATTCACCCTCTCTATCTGACCATTGGTCTGAGGATGATATGTGGAACTGGAATTCAATTTAGTTCCTAGGGAAGAGTTCAATGTGATCCAAAACCTGGAAGTCATCCGAGTGTCTCGATCTGAAATGATCGTTTTTGGCACTCCATGCAAACGAAATATTTCCTGAATAAATTTTCTTGCTAAAACCATTAAACCATCCTTGAGGTTTCCAGGAATGAAATGAGCAACCTTCATCAAATTATCCACCACAACCAAGATGGTATCATGTCGGTTCCTAAACATTGGCAACCCCTGAATAAAATCCATAGTGATAACCTGCCATTTATACTATGGCACCCTATGAGGATATAAGAGTCCTGCCGGATGCACATGCTTAGCCTTGACTTGCTGGCATTCCAAGCATCGGGCTACATATGAAGTAATATCCCTTTTAAGTCCTAGCCAGAAGTACAGTGGCCTAAGTCCTTCCATCATCTTTGTAATACTAGGATGTCCTAAGTATGGTGCAGTGTGGAACTCCTCTAGCACCAACTCTCTCAAGTTTGCAGAATTAGGAATGTACATCCGCCCTCGGAATCTCAAGAGCCCATCTGATTCAAATACATAACCCTCATATCGACGATCTAAGGAATTCACCCCTAGGGCTTGTTTCACCCTTTCATAATGTTCATCCCCAAGTGAGGATTGAACTACCTGCTACCTGAAATCTAATTTGATGGTAACCATGGCTGCAAGGTGCCTCCTTCTACTCAAGGCATCAACCACCCTGTTTTCCTTACCCTTAATATATTCAATTCCAAAGTCATATTCACTCAAGAATTATAGCCATCGCCTTTTTCTGGCATTAAGATTGGGTTGAGTGAAGATATATCTTAATCCTGCATGGTCTGCCTTCAGTTCAAAAGGCTTTCCCAAGAGATTATGCCTCCACATCTGTAAAGCATGGAATATGGCTGCCAACTTCAAGTCATGTGGTGCATAGTTTAATTCATGTTGTTTTAACTTCCTCGATTCATATGCTACCACTTGCCCTTCTTGCATAAGAACTACTCCTACCGCTTCCCTTGATGCATCAGTAATAACTATAAAATGGCCATTCGAATCGGGCACAACCAGGATGGGTGCAGTAGTGAGTTTCTCCTTAAGTAGCTGAAAAGCTCTCTCACACTTATCACTCCATTCAAATTTCTTTTCTTTCTTTTGCAGTGTAGTGATGGGTGCTGCAATTATCAAGAACCCCTGAATGAATCTCATATAATAACCTGCAAGACCCATGAAATTTCGAACTTCAGAGACATTCTGCGGTGCTGGCCAATCCATAATTTCCTTAATCTTTTTTGGGTCCACCGCTACCCCTTCTGCTGAAATAACGTGTCCCAAATAGTGCACCTCAGATTGGAAGAAAGTGCACTTAGACATCTTTCCATACAGCTTATGTTCCCTCAATCGCTGCAACACAATTCTCAAATGCTTCTCATGTTCTTCCTCTGACTTAGAATAGATCAAGATATCGTCAAGAAAGATTAGGACAAAGTTATCTAAACAATCTTGGAAGACACTATTCATCAGGTTCATGAAAGTTGTAGGGGCATTACTTAGCCCAAATGGTAGTACCGTAAACTCGTAGTTCCCATACCTTGTTCTGAAGGCAGTTTTGTGAATATCTTCTTCCTTCAATCTCAACCGGTGGTATCCCGATCTTAAATCAATTTTTGAGAATACCTTGGCATCTTTCAGCTGGTCAAACAAGTCATCAATGCGTGGGAGCATGTATTTGTTCTTGATAGTGATCTTGTTAAGCATCCTATAGTCAATGCATAACCTCAAGGTCCCATCCTTCTTTTTCACAAAAATAACTGGAGCTCCCCAAGGCGACACGCTTGGTTTAATAAATCCCTGCTTCAACAATTCTTCCAGTTGGGCCTTAAGCTCAAATAATTCTATCATGTTCATCCTGTAAGGAGCTTTAGACTGAGGTTCTTCCCCTAGTAGCAAATCAATAGAAAAATCAAACACATGCCTAGGCGGTAGCTCAGTTAGTTCTATAGGAAAAGCATCCTCAAATTCTTTCAGAATGGGATGATCATTAATTGAGGTTTCTTTCTCATCAAGATCCTTGACCTTTATTGCAAAGATAGTGCATCCCTTCTGAATTTCCTTTTTCAACTACATGGCGGAGACTTGCCTAAGCTCTAAAGGCTTCTTAATGCCACAAAGCTCCACATGGTTTCCTCGGTCATCAAGACACTTTATTGACTTATCTTCACAATCCATAAGAGCCTTATGTTCAGAGAGCCAATTTATCCCTATTATTACATCGTAAGACCCCTATGGTGCAACATACAAATTCACTTGCGTTTGAAGGTTAGGGAGTTCAAGTTTACTGAAATACATGCATTGCTCTACCTTCCTCTATACCCGGTTTCCATACTAAACTTTCCAAGAATTTTCCATAAAACTCGGTCTAACTGATAACTTAGTCAAAACATGAGGATCTACAAAACTATCAATAGCACCAGTATCAATCAAAACAGAAACAGGGCATCCAAACAATTTACCCGATAGCTGGATAGGAGTGTCTTGATAATCTGCTTCGCGATTGTCAATCGCCGCATGAATATGATGTTGATTCCTATTATTCTATTTGTTACTCCTTTGAGGGCACACACTGGCGTAATGCTTGCCTCCACAAGTATAACAACCCCCACGAGATGCTTTGGGTTTGTCAGAAAAATCTCTCCTGTTATTATCATTCCTTTTATTGAAATTGCCCCTCTTGTTGTTATTGTTCCTGTTTCCATCGTTGCGGTCCTGAGGACTACCATCCCTCTTCAGATTTCTTATTTGCCTGTTATCATTCCCTTGATTGTCTTGTTTGCTCTGACCACCCTGATTGTTATTACCTTGATGATTTCCTTGGAACTTCTTATTGCCATACTTGGTTTCCCTGCTCTTCTTATAGTTAGCAGCTTGTTGTAGCTTGTGCTCCTGTTTAATTGCCAAATCAAAAACTTCATCCATGGTGGCTGGATTATGCAGATCTATTTCATTTCTAATTTGAGGTCTAAGCCCCAAAATAAATATTTGAACTCGAAACCTCTCATCATGCTAGTACTGGGGTGCGTACTTGAGCAAGTGAGAGAATTTCTCCCAATACTGAGTCACTGTCATGCCACCCTGTATGAGTACCTGGAATTCTGTCATTTTCTTATCAAAGTAAGATTGTGGTAACCACCTCTTCCTAAATAACTGTAGAAACTTATCCCAAGTTACCTTCCCATGCATAAACTGCTTATCCGCCCTTTCATTTTCCCACCAAGTAGCAGCCTCACGGTGAGCTGATAAGAACCCCATTCAGCCTTTGTTTCATCAGATAGAATGCGTAGGGAAAAATACCTCTCCATTTCTATAACCCAGGCTTTTGCTCCATCTCCAAGGGTTTTCCCATCAAATTTCAGAGGAGTGACCTTCTTTAGGTCTTTTCCCAACTCCTTAGCCACCCTATTTAGATTTCCTTCATTTCCAGGTGGTTCAACATTTGTTTCTCCATCGGTTTCATTTGTGTTTAACCCTTGACGGCCAACTCGCCTCTCCTGTTCTAGTTCCTCAATTCTAGCCCCCTGACTTCGCAGCAAGGCCAAAATTTGGTCCAGTTTATCATTGGGATCTCCACGAGATCCTCCAGTCTGCTGGTACACTCTATTCTCCATTTAAGGTTACCCTGGTTAAAGCACAACGTCATACGTAGTTAGGCATAGGTCCTAGAGTTGAACCTTGCCACTTAATACCAAAATGTAACGGTTGGGAGATAAGCAAAAGCATTTTAAATTGTTCAATCCGTTTCAAAAGTTTACTTTAAAAATTATGCCATTAATAAGAGTTTTCAAAGTAAACTCAATGTAAAAGAATTAAAACAAAATTGCATTTTCTGTATATAAAATATAACATTTGTGTTTCATCATGATTATGCACATGGCCAAGTATATCAATGCATTTTCACATATATTCACCCATACTCAAAAGAGATCAATAAACCAATAAATATTCACATTTGTGTGAGACCAATAACTTCAATAAATAAATTTGTATCAATGTTATATCAAAATCTTAATAACACATCTATTTCAATGTTGCAGTAACAAATGCCAAATAAAATTACATTTACAATGGGCTTCACAAGCCATTCCAGTAGGATACTCAAGTACATAAATAGTAAAATAAAAACTTTGATCCTCCAACCACCGTGACACCATCGGTCTTCTTGCGAGCTGGGGCCAAGAGTGTGATTCAGGCACCTTTTCTGCCCAACCACGAAGTACATGACTTCCCTGGGTTCCTTCCTAACTCGAAGAAATCCCCGGCCCTGCATAAGGAGCCTAGCAGCCTGACACAGTAAAACAGGAGGGAACTCTCGATGCATGCCTGGTGCCTATATGCATTTCTAACATGAGAAAACATATTTCATGCAACAGGAGGTGGCAGAGACTCAAATACATATATTTCTAGGCTTTTAAACAAATCCATCTATTTCAATGGTACTAGTGCTTGGCCAAGCATAAATAAAAAAAAACAAGTGGTAGTTTCAGAAAAGGTAAAACTACCATCCCTGTGGATCCACCTTCGGCATCCTATCCCGGAAGTTACCAAAATATAGTATAATAAAGTGCAAAAACAGAAAGTTGTGCATTTTCCTTACATGCTTCATGCATTTCATTGATTCTAAAAAGAATTTCCTTCATTTATCCATATCCATAAAATGTTTTTCAAACTGATTTCCATTCATACTTAGTTTTCAAACGAGAGTTTCAAAACATCTTTTGAGTTCCATTTTAACATGTTGAACTAAAGAATAGGTTGTAAAGTTTTAGTATTAAAATAAAATCTGCTCTTTTCTCAACATATTTTCTTCTGTTTAGTAAAGAAATCTGTTCTCACTCCAAGCTACTCTCTTGAATGTTCTTGTTCAACTTTGGTTTTCAAATGTAAAAATGTATGTACATCATGATATTCTCAGTGTATTAACACAAGCAGAAGTAATAATTTTTTGTATAAAACAGTGTTCTCAGATTTATGTATATTTCTATATCTTCAAGATTCAAGCTGATTTGAAAGTGAAATTTCCAATTTGCTACAAGTTTCTGGTTAAAATAAATAGCATAATTCTTTCAGAAATAAAACAGAGGTTTGCATATTTGCATCTGTGTTTTCTATTGTATGCTAATATTCAGAAATCTACATCTGTATGCAAACATAAGACTATGTGACTAAAAGAAAATCACCAATTTGCATGATTCCAAGAGCTACATTTTCAGATTTCCAGCTTCAGGAATACTGAGATGTTTATATATATTTGTCTTAAATACGTCATATTCTGTAGCTGGTTATATCTGTGTAAGTTCACACTTTAATATATATATATATTTACACAGCTTAGTATGTATATATATATATCAAAATACAGATTTAATAGTTGTTTTATCCTCACGTTTTTACTGCCGCGCACACAGGAACAAACTATTTTTCAGGGTTCAAATTAGATGATGAGCACCCCCAAAGGGTGCTAGGAGGCCTTGCCTCTCCCTTAGGGAGGGCGCGAGACTCCCCACAGCGCCGTCCCTTCCTTTGGGATGGGGCTGGGGTTAATCCCCTCCCCCAAACAAAAACTTAGCCATAAAAAAAATGAAAAAGAATATAAATGCCATAGCAGCGTACAGATTTAATGAAGAAAAATTTTGAAATCATAACAGAATTGTTAGTAATATAATTACATATGTATAAATATATATATATTTATGCACACACACACACACACACACACACATATATATATATATACTCTCTGGTTTTTTGTACAGAGATGTATCAATGAAATGGTAGAATCAAAAAACCCAGATTTCAAAAGAATAATTACTCTCTGGTTTTCTGTACAGAGATGTATCAATGAAATGGCAGAATCACAAAACCTAGATTTCAAAAGAATAATTACTCTCTGGTTTTCTGTACAGAGATGTATCAAAGAAATGTCACAATCACAAACCCAGATTTCAAAAGAATAAACAGATTGCAAAAGAATAAACTCCATTTTGAAAAGAAAGAATTGAGAATTTTCTCACATTGTAAACTAATTAAAAGAGAAAGTTTTCCCCAAGTTTTAAACTCAAATGTGCAGACAAAATCACAATTTTTGCATACAAGCTCTTCCACTGTTGCCAAAATTTGAAACTAGACTAATAGAAAGAACAGAAAAACCTGGATAAAAGCTTCCAGTTGAAGATGCCCAATTTTTCCTTCAGTCTGCTTCTCCTTCCCGGTTCTTTTCTAAATAAGCTTCTCTTCTCCTTATTTTTTGTCTTCTCTCCACCTTAAATCTTTATCCCGTCTACCGAGAGTCATGCAAACCCTTCCAAATTGACAAATGGATAATTTTCTTGGTAGACATTTACATGAAAAAAAATAAAGAGATAGCCACTTGCCGAGAACATTGTTTGTTTTAAGAAGAATTTCCAGAACCCAATTTTTTTTTTCTGGACTATCTTTTTCTATTTAATATTAGTTTCCTCTCTCCTAATCTTGGACTTTGAATTAAGACATATGCAAATAAAATATTTCCATTTTATTTCAATTTCATAAATAAATAAAATTTAATAAAAGATTTTCAATTATTTGCACAAAAAGTGGGATAGATAATTCAAAAATACTTACTCCATAAACACATATTCATTTGGCTTGTTAATTAAGATAGATTTAAAAATCACAAACCTTTTAAAACTACAATTAATAATTAATTTATATTTATGTTATTATTTTTATTATTTATTTATTCAAACCATTTATTACCTATTTTGTAAGTAACTCAAAACAATCAAATTAAAACACACATTGCCTAAATGCAACTATATGATTTTTAGGTGTTGTGTGTGTGACCGAGAGTTCTTCCTCTTTTACCCTATCGGGAAGCTAGCCTTCTTTCCTCAATCACACTCTTGGTCTTCAACCACCTGCAACTCAAGTGCACTCAGACGTGCAACAACGAAATTGTATTATTAACCGATATAGAGATATAAATCAAAGCAATAATTAAATCAATACTTCTATTTTGTTCTATCTTGCATATTTTCAAAATAAAATGCATTCACAATTGCAAAAGTAAATATTTTTCACATTTCCACACACCAAAGCATTGTATTCTATCATATTACTCTAAAACACACCATCATTCATATAATAAATCCACACAAAGCCATGGACAAAACAACATCAAAGTCTGAGACGTGACAGATTGCAAATCACTTACAAAGGAGAGGGAAAAATGCTTTTGGGTTAGTGAATATGGGTTTTCCTTGGTCAAACCCCTTGTTGGTAATTAAACCTTGAAATGAAAGAAAATATGAATGGAGAATGATGAATGAAGAAAAGAAAATGTTGCAACTAACCAAACCCTAGCAATAAGGTGCTACAAATGTGCTTGAAATGGATGCCATGGATGTGGTTCTTGAATCTTGCTTGAATGAAGTTGATATTGCTTGAAACACTTGCTTGAATCATAAATCCTACATCACAATTTTTAGCACAATATCAAGCATGATATATGAAATCCTTGACATGATGATTGGCATTTGAAGACTACTCGAAAATGCTTTATAATCTTCCCTGGAAAGCTCTTGAATGCTCTTGTGAATGCTCAAATTATTTAATGAACTTTCTTGAATGCTAGGTGTTGAATATGAGTGAAAGAACGTTGTATTTGTAGTCAATTATGTGAGAATTCCCCAAATTACAACACTACAAGCTGACATTAGATGTAGGAGAATAAAATATTGCTATAAATTTGAATTAATTTTAATTTTGGGCCACATGGGATTCATTCATCCAAGGTGGCAAATGAGTCCCATTGAGCATAATGTATGGGACCAAAAATCAAAATTGCTTAGAAAGGTGTGAAAAATGGTTAATGGCTAAAAGATCCAGGTGGGACCCATTCACCCAAGGTGAAAAATGAGTCATAGACACTAACTCTAGGCCACACAAGTTAGAAACACCTAAATTATGATTACATACTAATTGGTGTCAGGATTATCCTCAAAAAGATGTAATAAATGAGTCTTTTGGATACAAAATAGGGCCAATTAAAGTATAAGAAATCCCAATTATTAATGAAAGGCCTAGAGGAATGTGAAAGTGTGATACAAGACTTTACAACACTCAAAAAAAGGCAAAGTTAATTCTGATTTTAATTAAAAATAGGTTTATTATGGTTAGTTATTTGATAAAACCCTAGAAAAGTGTGAAAGTGAGTTATAACACTTTAACAAGATGTCATTGAAATCCATTAGTTCACAAGGTCCCAATACCTAATGTGAATGTGTTATCCACATTACAACACTAATTCAAGGAAACATTAAGCCATAATCCACAAGGAGGGACCAAAATAAGTGTGAAAATGTAAAGGGATACATTTTTCTACACTACATCTAGCCCCCACTTTAGTCAGAGGATCAACTTGCTTCAAACTCACAATAAAGTAGACAATCACGCATCAATAGGGGTTCAAATACACCAATTCCAATAAGACATGAGATGACAACAAGCAAGAGGGATGATCAAGCTCCCAAGATCAAGATCCCATGGAAAACCAACATAGGCACAAAAGAAAACACATGAAATAATGTAAAGAATAACAACAAAGAAAAAGCATACATTTTCAAAGATAAAAGAAAGAAAAGGAAAACGATAAAAGATACTTGGATCAAGCTTCAACCATTTTTCCATCCCGATGTGGATCAGATCTAGGTTGTTTTTCCAAAAAAAAGAAAAATGCATACTCACTTTGAGGTGATGGAACTTCAAGTTGTCTGTCAAGTGAGAAGTCCTAAAAGGTGAGACACATAAACTCATGGCTGGCATCCACTCACACCCATGCAAGTGGCTAGGGGGAAAGTCATGCCTCGATCAGGCTTCCCGCTCAAACCATACCAAAGTTATACCCCCTGATAACTTTAATAAGGCATCACACAAAAATAATTTTTGAGCTTCATGAGGTAAGCAAAATTTTGTATGCTTGGGGCTCATGAATAAATAGGATGCCTCCATAAGCACGATGGATTTGTTATGCAAGGTGGCCATATAACAACAAATGCAAAATGTAAAATAAGAAATTTTCAAAGGAGTCTTATTTAGTTCATGCGAGGTCTTTAACTTAGGGAACATTGTGCCTAATGTATCCAAGAGAGGACCAATCAAAGAATAGAAAATTTGTTACTTAGGGGATGTAGTGCATCACATTAAGCCACTAAGAGGAATGTAATATGCTAAGAGAAATCACACTCCTAAAGGACATCACACCCAATGTCATCCACAAAGCAACAAATGTATCATATGAAGTAAGAAAACTGCACCATGAACCAGGAAAAAGAAAAGTGCAAAATAATAATGCCAATGTATGAGGCATGTATAGGATAATCATTGAAAAACATGCCCTTAAGTGGCAAAAATTTAGAAAAATCAGAGTTAGGAAACTTGACATAAAAATTTGAATAAGTTATCTATATTATTTCAAAAATGTGTAACAATATAATCTATAGCAAATTGAATTTAGTTTCTAAACTACTAGGTTTATTTTTAGAAAAAGAAAATCTATTTGGTGAAAATTTGAAATTTCAATGGAGTAGTACTTAAATTTCATGGAAAAAAAGGTGTTTGTCTGACCACCCTAACCACAATAAAATGATAATAATTTTGTATAATATTCTAGATATAGGTAGAGGACTCATGTCCTGAGGTGATGCATATTTTTTTGTAATTTTTTTCCTAGTAAATAATTAATTATGATTTTTTTATTACAACTTTTAAAAAATATAAAAACTTGTATGTCTAACAACCTTGGTAAAAACTTCATGAAATTCATTTTTTCTTTTTTTAATCTTCTAGTATGCAAAGCATAGAATGTGACACATGTTTCAGATTCAAAAAATGTGATACCATTTGAAAGCTATAAATATTTTTCAATCAACCTATGAATTAGGACTTCAGTCGTAATTCAAATAGAAAATAAATAATAATTATTTATTAAATTCAAAATAAAGTATAATTTATATTGGTGGAAAGCTAAGAATCTCCTTTAAAAACCCTTTTTGTTACATCAATTTTGGGTTAAAAAAAGGTCGTCAGCCACATAACCTATATATACCCATCATATTTCCACTTTTTGGCCCATCGTGATCTTACACATACCCTATGCCCCCACTTTAAAGAAATTGTTAAACACCATACTGTGAGTAATTAATTTAAAGTAGAAAATAAAAAATGCAAACAAAGAAGACATGAGAGCTAACTTGGAAATCCCTATGTAAAGTCATATGTTTCCAAGCAAAGCTACGTCATGTAAGAGAAAAAGAAAAAGAAAGGGATTTCCCCCAAAAATGAAAACACCAAACACATAAGGGATCTATGGATTTGGGATAAATATGCTCTTGCTGCAATGTTTTAAGAGAAAGCTTGGAACTGCCATCATCCCCCAAATACACATAGAACTAGAAGAATGACATAAGAGAGTGAAAAAAAAGAAAAACCAATTGGGTCAACATGGAAGAAACACGAATGTCTCAATGCCTTGCGTCATCCCCAAAGGAAAAACACAAGACAAATGAAAAATCGAAAAGGAATTTGAAGGAAAATTAAATCCTTTTGGGTCAACATGGAAGAGACATGAATGTCTTGACACCCTACATCATCACTAAAAGGAAAAATGCAAGACAAATGAAAAATAAAAAATGAAAGGCGAAACTTGAAAGATTTATGATAGAGAAGAGTGAAGGTACAAATAGAATAATGTCACAAAGAGAGAAAATCAAACAAAATGTCATGAGGGATCACATTACGCACACACAATCATACAAAATAAAATAAAAATGCAAAAGATGAGTAAGGCACAAGCAAGTCAACCTATGAGCAGTTCATCCACCTCCCAGCCATGTTCATTATATATCGAAGGTAAGAAACTAGCCAAAGGGACAAGAGCAAGTGTCGAACTAGAGGTAGGACCAGGTTCAACACTCTTTGTAGAAGATTCATCATCTATGCTCAAGGAAGAGGAAAAAAATGTATTCAAATCATTAAGTGCCTCTTCATCAATTTTAGCAACCTCATCATCATCATCCAGGTTAACCACAACAAGAGGTCGAATGATAATGTCCATTGAAGAATTCAACTCTTGTTGTGGTTGTTATATTGGATTGTTTTGTTTTTGGGAAGGAGGAGGATGGTCATGAATTGCTTTGATCAAGTTTGGATTTTTATTTTCTTTGTTTAATTCTTTATGTAACCTACGAGAAAGGGCACACTGTCTATGTTGACGCTCTCTAGCACCTCTTTTTCTTTTAGTTTTATTTTCAAGTTTCACTAGTGTAGGAGCAGGTTGATCAACCAAAGGTTTCTTTTTGTCCCTGAGGGGAGGAATGAAAGGAACCATGGGAGGTTGTTCAACCACTTTCTCTTTGACTTTGTACACTTTTTTGATTTTAGGAGGTGTAACAAGGTTGTTTCATTATCTCTTGGTTTCTTGTAAGATGTAGGTGAAGGTTTTGTCTTACATTGATCTTGGTTGTTTGGAACTTCTTTAGGTTCAAGCATGGTTTCGTAAAGGATGGTGGGTTCCAAGGTTGATGGGGACATGTTTCAAAGGGACTACTATGTTATCTTCTTTGCCTTGACCTTTTTACAGGACAAGAAAAATAAGTCTTCTCATGGTTTTATAGGTTCCATAGGTTTGGGCCACAAGGCGTCTAAAGAAAAGTTACCTTTATTAGACAAAGGGTTAAATCCACTATGGTGAAAAGTGAATACTTAATTGTCAAAGGGAAACTTTAAGCATTTATGTACAACTGAAGGAACAACTTTCAAGGAATAAAGCCATGGGTGGCCTAGCTTCACACAAAATTGGTTTGACTATGGGATGATGGAGAATGAGACATCTAATATTTTTGGTCCTATTTGAAATGGTAAGGTGATCGATCCTATTGTAGGGAAAGAAAAACCATTGTGTTTCTTTTTCCATGCTTTTGTTTTGTCATATATATCTTGATAGAGCTCATGCAAAAGTAAGAATTCCTTGGTAATCACATTCTCTCCATAGTTGGGATCTATTGGTATCCCATTAGTGGGCTTTTCATAGATATAGCCATCTATGTAGAGAGGACCATCGAGTGAATGTTTAAGTATATCTTTACAAGAGAAAGCAATGTCAAGAGGATTCTTAGTTTAGCCCTTATGAGGAATGGCATCTATCACTCCTACCATTTCATCTATAGGAATATTAGTGATAGTATCCTACTTAATAGAATCATTTTTATCATCATTTGTGTCAAAATTTATCACATCATTCTTTGTAGTTTCACTGGATTTGACAAATGAAATATTATGTTTTGCATTGGGTTGGTAAAAATTTGCAAATTTTGGTTGGGAGGGGTAATGGATTTATTTCCTTGATCATTGACAACTCCAATGGAAAGAAAATTGAAAACAATGAGGTCTTGCACAATATGTTTAAGACGCTTACAATTTTTTGTGTCATGTTTGTTTTGTCATTGGTAATGGCAATAAGCATTTGATCTAAAGCTGGAGGGTAAAGGATTATTAGGGTTGGTTGTTTTTATGGGAGGAAAGGTAATCATTTGTTGTTCTAGAAGTTGATTCATTATGTTATGAAGGGTATTGGGCAAGGGAGTGAATTGTCTCTTTGGGTTTCCATAGCTAAAGGGTACCATGGCTTTAACAAAAACTACTTGGTTATTGACATTTTCAATTATTTGTTGAGGGGGATTAAGTTGAGGGAACCCTTTATTTTGTTTTCTCAAAGGTTGGGAGTTGTTTTGGTTTGTGGGCTTGGACTTCTCAGTTCTATTAGAAATGGACTTTGTATCTTGACTACTAACCAAATTTTGATAGTCAGGGAGGTCAGTACACAAGTACATAAAGAATGGGAATTTCATCATGGTAAGCTTGTAAATTGAATTTTACTTTGCAAATTTTCTATGAACATCTTTTGAAGGTGAGGGTTTGCAGCCTTGACATCAATTTAGGAATAAAGTGATTGATAGCATGAGATAAAGTTAGTTATCTTTTCTTCTTCTTTTTTCTTACATCTCACCAAATTAGACAAGGTCATCTTATGAGTCATGTGCACTTGGAAGTGGTTTACAAATTCCTCAATGAGTTCATAAAATGAACGAATTGAGTTGTTCAGTAAGGAAGAGAACCATTCCAAGGAAGCATCTTTCAACGACCTGGGGAAAAGTTTAGCTAGGAGTTTATCATCGAGTACAAAGTCACTACATAAAGGGGTGTATGCATTAACATGGTTAGAAGGATCTCCCTTTCCTTCGTATTTCTCAAATCTAGGCACCTGTACACCTTGTGGCATTGGATTGCATAATATTTCCAAGGAAAATAGACTACTTCTAACATAATATGTAGGTGGACCATTTTGGATTTGGTTGATAGTGGAAATTTTATTTTTTAGGGATGAAACCATTTGGAAGAGTTGAGTTATGAGAGGGTCATTGCTTGTGTTATGAGATGAAAGTGACAAAGGTGAAGGGGTGTATGTGTTTGTAGGACAAGTGAATGGGATGCTTACAACTGGTAAGGTGGTAGGAGATATAACATGTGATACCACATAGGAACTAGGCATGCTAGCAAGAATATCCAAGGAAGGAATCACATTACTAACTTGTTGCATTGTTGTTGTGACTTGAGGGTTAGTATAGGTGGGTATTGAGGCAATTATTGTGGGAGGAGGAATTTGAGTTCCTCCTTGGCTTGTGACATTGCTTGTTGGTAAAGGGGAACAACTTGTTGAGGCAAGGTGTTTTCCATACATTTCAACTATGTTTTTCACAAGGTCATGTCCATCTTCACTTTCAAGCATGTGGTGAATGTTGTCTATAGTAGGGATGGCACGAGTTGAAATGTTGTCATTTTGCACTTGTTGTTGTAGGTTTGCTAGGTCCTCATGAATGTTAATTATGTTTTCTTGTGAGACACTACCATTCCTTGGTTCAACTTGCATACTACTTGAAGGTAAAGAGTTGTTTAAGGTGTTTTCCATGCCTAATGTACTAATGTCAATACTAGGAGTGAAAGAGATAGACAACCTAAGATCCACAATAATTGTACTATCGAAGGATGAGATGAGTCTCAAACTTTGTCCCACTATAGTATTAGAAATAGGACAACAAACACTCATGCAAAAGCTAGTAAATGTGGGGTGAATGCAAATGCATTTTAAGATAATAACAATGAAATTCTTATAACTAAAATTATGGAAACTGAAACAAAATAATAATAACAACAAAAAAAAACTCAAAAACTGGACTGTAAATTCTAGAAAATGCAGTGCAATAAATGTGCAGATGGACTAATTTTCCCAAGGTGGTGATTGTTTTGAAAATTTTCAGAATTTTTGAATTGGATTTCATGCTTTTTATGTTTTTTGATGTATGAATGAGATGCAAATGTAGAATTTGAATTATTTTCAATGAAAATGGATGCAAAAATTCAAGATAAATGAGCTTTCAGTAATGCAAAATTTGAAACCGGGTATGTGCAGGATCATCATGGAAAAAATAGCCCCTTAAGTGGCAAAAAATTCAGAAAAATTAGAGTTAGGCAACTTCACCTAAAAAAATTGAATAAATTAACTATATTATTTAAAAAATATGTAAGAATATAATATGTAACAAATTGAATGTAGTTTCTAAACTATTAGGTTTTTTTTTTTTTAAATCTATTTGGTGAAAATTTGAAATTTCAATGTAGTAGTACTTCAATTTTTAGGAAAAAATAAAGAAGCGGTGTCTATCTTTTACCACCCTAACCACAATAAAATGGTATATTTTTGTATAATGTTTTAGATATAAATAGAAGCGACTCATGTCTTGATGTGATGTATATTTTTTGAATTTTTTTCTAAGTAAATAATTAATTATGAATTTTTATTACAACTTTAAAAATAAAAAACTTCATTATGTCTAACCACCTTAACTTAGTCAAAAACTTCATGAAATTCATTTTATTTTTGTTAATCCTATATTATGGAAACATGAGATGTGACACATGTTTTGATTCAAAATATATGATGATACTATTTGAAATCTATAAAAAAATTCAAATCAACCTATCAATGGGACTTTAGTTGTAATTCAAATAGAAAATGAATAATAGTGGTATTAAATTCAAAGTAAAACTTATAATTTATATTGGTGGAAATTTGAGAATATGTTTTAAACCCTTTTCATTTCATCAAAACCCATCATATCACCACTTTTTGGCCCATCATGATCCTACACATACCCAACCCTAGAATGCAAATTAACCATTGAAAATATTAATGCAATTTTAATGCAAGCTAAATCTAGGATGAAAATGCACTCCAAATTAGGATTATGATGTTATAAATGCAAGTTCACCAAAATTAAATCAGGAAAAATTGGAGCCCTTTTCACCTTTAGGGTTAAGGACCAAAAGGGGCAATTTTTAGTAACTTTCACTCAAGAACAAACCCTTGAGGTCTCAATGCAAAAGAGAAAGAGATCTTGCAAGAGGGATTTTCTAGGGGCTGAATATGATCTAATGAGGGGTTCACCACCAAGTGTAAACTTGGAAAAGACAATGAAATGAAAGATGTAATGCAAAACCCTAATTGAATGCAAACTAACACTAAATGACCTAGAAAAGTGAATGAAATGAAACAGAAAACTATAAAATAGAAAGTGTGCACCTAGAAATCTAGAGAAGGTAGAATGGAGGTCCTAAACACTAGGAAATTTGATGTTAAGACCGACTAGGAATCATTCGCCAAGATAGGCGAATCAGTCCAATTTCTGGGAAAATGTGTCAGAATAGGAATCTACCAAAAGGGTGTCTAGATCTAGAAAATCCTAAAAAATGTACTAGAGTTGGGACTCATTTTCCAGAAGTGGAATATCAGTCTAGTTGGGATTTTTTGTAACTTTCAAAGCTAATTCTACTCTTCAATGTTTGTTCTACTCTTCCTAACTAGTTTATGGATTTGAATCTCTAATTTTTGACCTATATGTGATCTCCAATGTTCTCCGAGGCTGATGACAACTTTGGAAAATTTTATTGCTTGAAAACTTTTCTCCAATCTTGATCCTTATGAAATATGCAACTTAAGCCTACAAATCACATGCAAAGGAGAGGGGAAAATGTTGTTGGGTTAGTGAATAGGGGTTTTCCTTGGTCAAACCCCTTGTTGGTAATTAAACCTTGAAATGATAGAAAATATTAATGGATAATGATGAATGAAAAAAAGAAAATGTTGCAACTCACCAAACCCTAGCAATAAGGTACTAGAAATGTGCTTGAATTGGATACAATGGATGTGGCTCTTGACTCTTTCTTGAATGAGGTTGATCTTACTTGAAACACTTTCTTGAATCATAAACCCCACATCACAATTGTTAGCATAATAGAAAACATGATATATGGAATTCTTGACATGATGATTCACACTTGAAGAATGCTCTAAAATTCTTGATAATTTTCCCTTGAAAGCTCTTGAATGCTCTTGTTAACTTTCTTGAATGCTAGGTGTTGAATATGAGTGAAAGAACCTTGCATTTATACTCAATTATGCAAGAATTCCAAAAATTACAACACTACAAGTTGACATTAGATATAGGAGAATAAAATCATACCAAAAATTTGAATTAATTTTAATTTTTGGCCACACAGGACTCATTCGCCCAAGGTGGCGAATGATTCCCATCAGGCATAATGTATGGGACTAAAAATCAAAAATTCTTAGAAAGGTGTGAAAACCGGTTCAGGGCCAAAAGGTCCAAGTGGGACCCATTTTCCCAAGGTGGTGAATGAGTCCTAGGCACTAAATCTAGGCAACACAAGCCAAAAACCCCTAAATTATGATTGGATACTAATTGGTGTCAGGATTATGCTAAAAAATATGCAATAAATGAGGATTATGGATGCAAAATAGGGCCAATTAAAGCATAAGAAAGCCCAATTATTAATGGCAAGCCTAGAGGAATTTGAAAGTGTGATACAACACTTCACAACACTCAAAACAAGGAAAGGTTAATGTTGATTTTAATTAAAAATAGGTTTATTATGCTTAGTTATTTGATAAAATCCTAGAAAAGTGTGAAAGTGAGTTATAACACTTTACAACACTTTAGCAAGGTGCCATTGAAATCCATTAGTTCACAAGGGACCAAGACCTAATGTGAATGTGTCATTCACATTAAAATACTAAATCAAGGAAACACTAACCCAAAATCCACAAGGAGGGCCCAAAAAAAGTGTGAAAATGTAAAGGGATAAATTTTTCTACACTACACGTGAGAGGTCACCTTCCAAGATGGGTGTCAAAAATGGGTTAACAGAGAGTATGGGTTTTTCTTTTTCTAAAATCTATATTTTAGTTGTATACAACATATGCTTTGCCAAGTGTTTGTAGTCCATTATGTTGAATGGTCTATTTTTCATGATATAACTCTCTACCATTTCCTAACATTGATCTTTCATGTTCTAAATGTAAGGATAGAATTGCATGTAATTGTTAGGCACACACTAGATTCTGCCTTGCATATTGTATTCTCTTGCTAAATATTCCATGCAGGATCAGGTATTCATCAAGTAAGGAAGAATTTTAGGGAATGATAACTTCATGGTTCGGTGGAAAAGTTCTTAAACCATGTTCTCATCCACCAAATGTGGTAAGCGTTGAAGAGGAATCACATGAAATTCCATTTTTTATTATTTTACTTGTACTATATGATATAAAATTGAGTTGACTATGTGGCAATGTCAGCCTAAGTCAAGCCATGTAACTTGTAAATTTGGCATTTGGAAATGAATATAAATTATTTTTTTTAACATATTGTGCTATGACAGAAAATAGCTCATTGATTATGTCTTTACTTTATTATTCATAATGTCATAATTTATTTAATTGGTGTTATTTGATTATGACACATTACATAATAAGGAAGAGAAATTTGCAACATGTATTAAGTTCAAAATCTAAAAATAAATTATATAATCATGTAGCTCACATGCTCCCTTACAACATGACCTTCACACATACAAAAACTACAACTCAACATTTTGGCTTCATTTTGATAAAATCTAGGTATGCAACCACCAACTCACCAAAAGCCCCCTTCTCCAAATGAAATGGCATCAATATAAAGAGAATGTGTGAGGAGAAAACCATTTCTAGTTTCCAAAACAACCTTCAATTAACACCTTGAAATCCAAAGCCCAACTTGAGGAGAGACAAGAATATGAAATATAAAATAATTCCTTACATTCATAACCTTCACAAGGGTTCATAACTTTTGGCCAATTACCTTGGTCAATTATGACACCTTCTTTGACTCTTGGTGGCCCCAATGGCTCCAAATATGGACACTGAACAATATGCAAATCATGTGGCATAAACATGAAAATTCATGCAAGACATGCAATTGAACATGCAAGCACATGCACCCCAAGTGGTCCTCACCAAGAATGGGATGCCCAAGAGGGTTATTTTCCCAATTTTTCTTGAGAAAATATTCATAAATGCATAATTCCCACCAAAATTACAATTGCAATTTCACTTGAAGGGAAATTACAAATTTTCAAATCAAAATATTTATTATCCTAGCCCCTAAGCCCCTAATGAAAATAAAAATAAAATAAAATAACAATATGTTTGGTGACACAAGATTATTTTTTCACCTTGGATGCTCTTGCATCATCATTTATATTGGCTTACTGTACCTTAAAGGAAATTACTCACACTTGGTGTTAGAAATTACTTTAAGGTGGGGGCATTCATTCCATTGAAAGGTGGAAAATTGTAGGCTTTTCTAGGACTTAGGACCTAGAATGGAAATCTTCACTCTCTCTCATTCAAGAACAAACCCTTGAGATCTCAATGTAAAGGAGAAAGAGATCTTGTAACAAGGATGTCCTAGGGGCTGAATATAAACTAACGAGGGGTTCAACACCAAGTAAGAAGTTGGAAAGACCAATGCAATGCAAAGTAGAATGCTAAAACCTAGTTTGATGCAATGACTTACTAAATGATCTAAAGATTCCATTGAAACAAAATAGAAAGCTATAGAATAGAAGGTATGCACCTAGAAATATGGAGATGACTAGAAGGAGGTCTGAAACACTGGAATTTTTTCCTTTAATGTTGAGTGGGACTCATTCACTAAATTGGATGAATCAATCCAAAATCTAGGTTACTGTGCAATAACAAGAATCTTCCAAATGGGTATCTGAATCTATAGAAACCTATTTTTTTACCAAAACTAGGACTCATTCACTAGAAGTGGTGAATCAGTCTAGTTAGGCTTTTCTAGAACTTCAAGATCTAAATCTTCTCTTCTTAGTCTGTTGAATCTACTTCTACAAGTTTCCAAATGTGAATATATGTAAATCAACCTGTAAGTGTTCTCCAATGTTCTCCAATGCTTGATGACAACTTTGAAAACTTTCTCCAACCTTTCTCTTTAGTGTTTCTTTAATCTTGAATAATGGGAAAGTGAAATGGGGGAAATTCCCACTTATTCTCCTATTATCAATTCAATAATGTCCTAGGAGTCCTAATTGGATTGACTATCAACCTCACAAGGTGAGTCAATTATCAATGAGGAGGACCTAGGAGGGGGTTCTATAAGATTTTAGGGGTTCACCACCAATCAAATGCTTGTAAAAGACAAATAAGCATTAAACTCACAAAACCTAGAAATGTAAGCTAGATGAAGGATGTAAATGATGAAATTATGCAATAGGAAGTTAGGATATGTGTACCTAGGAAGTTTGGAGATGTTGTGAGGATTTTACAAATGCAAAGAAGCTGCCAAAATATGTTGTGGAGGACTAAGATGCCCTTATTGTTGTCTTAGTCCCATTGCTATTTTTTTGGCAGATGTAGAATCTTCGAATGTTGGAACCAGATCTAGAAGAATTTTGAAAAAAACCCTTGGGAGGACTAAGATGCCCTTACTGTTGTCTTAGTCCCATTTAGAATTTCTAAAATCTCTAAATATGGTCCTAAGGCTTGATGTATGCTCTTCCTTCTTCTTTGATCTCAGGTTTTGAAACCTTTAGATTTTTCTTGTAGGTGAGTTTCTATGATAATGACAACTTTGTAATGCAACTTTACAAATTTGCAACTTTGCACTCCAAATGATCTTCAAGTCTTCAACTTAGATCTGCAATCACAAACATGCAAGAGATGGAAAAACTTGTTGGTTGTTTGTGAATGGGGGTTTTCCTTGGTCAAACCCCTTGTTGGTAATTAAACCTTGAAATGAAATAGAATGAGGGGAAATGATGAATGAACAAAATGCATTGCTACAACTCATCAAACCCTTGTTGTAAAGTTTGCAAACTTGTGTGAAATGGCTGCAATGGATATGGATCTTGAATGAAAGAAATGCTTGATAGATATGGACTTGAATTTCTTGCTTGAATCAAAACCCTACATCACAAATGTTAGCACAAAAACACGCATGATGCAAGAAGATATTTGATATGATGCTTGAATCTTGATGATGGCTCCAAATTCTTGATAGAATACTCTTGAATGTTGGAATGCTTGAATTATTAGAGTTCTTGTAATCTTTCTTGGTATCTCAAAATGAGAGAAGGAACCTTGTATTTATACTTATCTATGCTTAATATCCTGAAATTACATCACACCAAGCCAACAAATGAATTCATTAAATAAAGGAGGCTAAATCCTGCCATAATTTGAAATTAAATCTCAAAAATACCTCAAGGGGGACTAAGATGCCCTAGGTGGAATCTTAGTCCCAAGTCATGGAAATTGGGGCATAGACACCAAAAAGGATCCCATTTAAGATGCCTCAAAATTAGGTTCCCAAGACCTTTGGGCGACAAAGATGCCCTAGGTGGTGTTTTAGTCCCAATCCAAAAATCAAGGACACTCAAATAGAATCATTAAATTATCATTTATTCATGGGAGAATGTTAGGATTAGCCAGAAAAAGATATAATTCATAGGGATTGTGGATGCAAAATAGGACCAATTAAGATATAAATAGGGATAAATAAAGCAAGGCGGGCCCAAAAAAGTGTGAAAATGCAAGGGTATGCATTTTACTACACTACATTTAGCCCCCACTTTAGTGACAGGATGAGTTTGCTTCAAACTCACACTAAAGTAGCCAACCACAAAATCAAGAGGGGTTCAAATGTACAAATGATAGTAAGATAGGATGACAATAATCAAGAGGGTGGCCAAGCCTCCAAGATCAATATCCTATGGAAAACCAACATAGGCACAAAAGAACACATTTTTGGATGATATATGAAGCCATAATAAAATTGCAAACATACACCATCCAAGATGGAAAAAGGAAAATTGCAAAAGATCAAGCTTCGACTGGTCATCCAATGTGGTGGACCAGGTCTAGGTTGAAAAAGGTTTACAAGTGGAATGTGTTGTCCACTATGCAAAAAAGATGCACACTCACAAGAGCTAATGAAGCTAGGTGTCCATTAGGTGAGCCCCAGGAAGTCCATGCAACGTCATACCCCCATGACTATGATAAGGACAAAAAGAAAATGCACACTCACAAGGGCTAGTAAAGCTAGGTGTTCACTAGGTAAGCCCCAGCAAGTCCATATCAAAGCCATACCTCCATGAATTTATGCATGCTCACTAGGGCTAGTGAAGCTAGGTGTTCACTAGGTGAGCCCCAGGGAGTTCATATCAAAGCTATACCTCCATGAATTTAATAAGGTCAAAAATAAAAATACAACAATAAAGAGGGATGTTCAAAGGTATTTTTGTTAGTTCATGCAAGGTCTTAATCTTAGAGGGCATCATTCCTAATGTCTCCAAGAGAGGACCAATCGAAGGATAAAAGATTCACAGCTTAGGGAATGCAGTGAATCGCATCACCACTAAGAGGAATGTAATATGCTAAGATAGATCAAGCTCTTGAAGGACATTATTCCCAACGTCACCAAAAAGAGGAGAATACATTGTATAAAATAAGAAAATCACATCAAGGAACATGGAAAAGTGCCAAAATAATTCCAATGTATGCCCCCACTTTAAAGAAATTGCTAACACCATGCTGTGAGAAATTACTTTAAAGTAGCCAAAAATGAAAAAGGAAAAGAGGGTTTCCCCCCAAAAACACATAAGGGATCTATGGATTCAGGGTTAGTATATGTCTTTGTTGCAATGATATTAAAGAGGTCAGAACTATGATTATTCCCCAAATACACATAGAACTAGAAGAATGACGAAAAGAGAGGGAAAACAAAGAAAAACCTTTCGGGTCAACATGGAAGAGACATAGGGTGTCTCAACACCTTGTGTGATCCCAAAAGGAAAACACAAGATAAAAATGAAAATGAAAACAAAGATAATGAAAAATATTTTGGGTCAACATGGAAGAGACATAGGGTGTCTCGACACCTTGTGTTATCCCCAAAAAGAAAACAGAAAAAAAAATGAAAATGAAAAGATAAAAGATCAATGAAAAGGAAAAAGCATATGACATATAGAATAATGAAGGTACAAATAGAGGAATGAACATAGACAAAGAAACATCAAACAAAACATCATGGGGGGATCACATTACACACATACAATCAAAATCAAAAAGAAAGAAAAAAGGGAAGCAAAAGAAAAATAATATATAAAAGACTAGTAAAGCACATGTGATTCAACCATCCAACAGGTCATCCACATCCATCTTGTTCTGTATATGTGGAATGTAGATCACTAATGAGAGGTACAACATCAAGTGTTGTACTAGGAGAATCACTAGGTTCAACATGCGGTGCATCACTTGGTTTAGGATGATCATCACAGTTGTTATCATTTCATCTCATGGAAGAGGAAAATAGTAAATTATTTACTCATTATACACTTGCTCATCAATTTTCTAAGCAGTTTCCTCATCGTCATCCAAGTTAACCACAATAAGAGGATGAATGATAATATCCATAGAAGGTTTTGGTCCTTGTTGTGTTGGAGACATAAATTCTGTTTATTCTGGTAAGAGAGGAGGATCATCATTTATTTCTTCTGTCAAGTTCAGATTTTGATTTTCAATGTTGTTCTTGTCATTCATCTTTTGAGCAATAACATGATGCCTACACCTATTTTCTCCAACATTTCTATTTCATTTATTAAAGTTTTAAAGTTGTGTTTATGTAGCCATGGGTTTATCAACCATAGGTTCCTTTTCTTCTTGTGAGGGAAGAATGAAAGAAATCATGGAAGGTTGTTCAACCACTTTCTCTTTGGCTTTATAAATTTGCTTAGGAGGCCGACTAGGACTTGTTTGGTTTTCTCTAGGTATTTTATAGGAAATAGGCAAGAGATTTTTCATGGATGGATCTTGGATTTTTGTAAGGGCTTTAGGCTAACTATTTTTTTCTTCAAGGGATGGAGGTTCAATCATGGGTGGAGGAAAATTCTCAAGGGACAATCTGGCTATGCATTTTTTCTTCAAACTTTTGGTAGGATAGGAAAAGGAATTCTTCATGAGGTCATATAGGTTCCATGGGCTCAGGCCAAAAATAATCTAAGGAAAAATTTACACGGAAGGTGGAGGTCTAAAGCCACTATGGTTCACAATAAATATTTCATTGTCGACTAGAATCTTTAAGCACCTATGGACAACGGATGGGACAACATTCATGGAGTTAAGCCATTTGTAGCCTAACTTCACACAAAATTGATCTGAATCAGATATCATAGAGAATGATACATTTGATTTCTTGGGTCCTACTTGTAAAGGGAGTGTGATTGAGCCCATCGTAGCATGAGCAAAACCATCATGAATTTTAATCCATGCTTTCAGTTTATTCTATCTATCTTGAGTATGTGCGTCCACATATAAGAGTTCTTTTGTGATCACATTCTCTCCACATACGGTATCAATTAAAATCCCAGGAGTGGGCCTATTATTGATTTTTCCAGCTATGTAAAGAGGACCACGAGGTGCATGTTTTATGGTTTGTTGTTTATGAGGCTCGATGTCAATCACTCCTATCATTGTATTAATAGGACTTTGGTCATTAGTATCCATTAGACTTTGTTCATCATCATCCATAGAATTTTGTTCATTTTTGCTCGTATTCTCATCATTCGTGTCAACATTCATCACATCGAGTTTAGTTTCACTAGCCTTAACAAGTGAAATATTATGGTTCCAGGGCATGGGATTGGTAAATATTTGCAAGTTTTTATTGGAAAGAGCTACAGATTTATTACCTTTGTCATTTACACCTCCAATTTGGATATGATTAAAATCAATGAGGTCTTACACAAGATGTTTAATATGATTGTAATTTTTTGTATCATGTCCCTTTTGTTGGTGATAAGCACAATACCCATTGTGTCTGAAACTCAAAGGTAAGGGCTTGCTAGGGTCAAGGGGTTGGATGGGAGGTGGGGTCAGCATGTTTTTGTTTAATAGATGGTTCATAATGTTGTGAAGTGTGTTGGGTAAGGGTGTAAATTTTCTTTGTGGATCCCCAAAGATATAAGGATTACTCTTCTTTGTAGTGACTACTTGGTTATCAAATGGTTGAGTAGGTTGGGAGGTGGAATTTAGTTGAAGGAAACTTTTATTTTATCTTCTAAAAGGCTGGTAAGTTTTTTGGTTTGAAGCTTCAAAATTTTTAGGATGAGTAGAGGTGGTTTTTGGTTCACTACTACCTACGGAATTTTGATAATCTCAAAGGCCATTGCATAAGTGCATGAAGGAATGGAATTTCATCATGGTGATTTTTTCTCTTATCTTACTTTGTAGATTTTCTATGAACATCTTTTGAAGGTGAAATTGGGAATCTTCACACTAATTTGGAAGTACAATGATTTGTAGCATGAAATAAAGTTAGTTACTTTTTCACCCTCATTTTGCTTACATCTCATCAAATTAGATAATGTCATTTCAGGAACCATATGCACTTGGAATTGCTTAATAAAGGCCTCAAAAAGTTCAATGGATGAATGAATTGAGTTATTTGACAATGCAAAAAACCAGTCCAAGGCAATGTCTTTCAAGGATCGGGGAAAAACTTTAGCCAAAAGTGTGTCTTCAAGTATAGAGTCACTACACAAAGCAGTAAAGGCATTAACATGATTAGTAGGATCCCTCTTTCCTCAATATTTCTCAAATCTAGGGATCTCTATATCTTGTGGCACCAAAGTTCTCTATATCTCCAAGGATAGCAAATTAATTTTGACATAGTATGAAGGTGGACCATTTTGATTTTGATTTAGGGTGGAAAATTGACATTGAATGGATGAAAGGCTTTGTAAAAGATGGTTAATGATAGGATCCTTTCTTTTGGTTTGTGATTTGATATAGTGGGGATGTGTATGTGTTGGAAGGAGATATAAGATTAGACACCAAATAGTTATAAGGAGCACTAGTGGAAATGTCTGAGGTAGGAAGGATATTACTAGTTGGTTGCATCATTGTGGTCACTTGAGGATTGGTATAGGTTGGAATGGATGTTATGGTTGAGGGGGGGTGAGTTTGATTTCCTCCTTATCCTTGCATATTGTTTGAAGCTTAGCACCATTAGTGGTTGAAGGAATTTTTTTTCTAAAGATGTGAGCTAGGTTATGTAAAACTTCCAGTC
>VDFB02028296.1:0-28876 GCA_007258455.2 Sequoia sempervirens
CTTCGTGATAGGTTCTTAAAGGATGCTCATAGTTGGTGGTACTTCCTGTTGGTTCTTTTTCCAACTGATTATGGCCTTGAATTCTCCTAAGAGGTTGCCAATTCTCTATCCACGGAGATTTCAAGGTGTTGGTCAACTTGACAAAGGATTGCGTTTGCTAAATAATCACCTTCTGCACTTTAGGCTCTGCTAGACCTAAGTGGGTAACCCTATAACACAACCACTTGATGACGAGTGAAAAACAAGTGGTGTGAATGTAGATGCAATCTCACACCATAAGACAAGAATGTGCAAGGTTTGGCAGCAGTGAAGCGGCTCTTGTGGATTTTGGGCTTTCGTGAGATGGTAAAGATCAAAATATATAAAAACTTAAAGAAGAAATGGATTTGTATTTTAAGTATTTGATGTCTTGTTTTTTATGACCTGTAATGTCCCCTTCTCATCAGTGATCTATTCTGACACTCATCAGCCTATTCTGGAAGCCTGTAGGCTTGTTTGAGGTAAAATTAGGGTTTCCATGTTCAGAGGTTCTATGGCATTTCAGGGAATTTACTATTTATAGTAAATTCTATTTTTGGCAGTATGAAGATTGTCAACTTTCAGGACTTCTTTTCCAGTTGGAGCAATTATTTGAATTCAAGTTTTGGCTTCTAAAAGCTTTATTTGGTGAATTTCATAAATAAAGGCATTAATGTTATAAATTGCAGTTGACCCCTTAGCCTAGGAGAATAACTTCAAGCTGTGTTAAAAGGTGGTCTTGAAGGGGGACGCCTTCATATGGATTAAATATTATTTAAAGTTTAAATGCCTTGGGAAAAAGGGACGCCACACTTTGAGGAGTTATGTTTTAAAAATAAAGTGAAATTGTATTCTTGCAAAAGAGACGCCTCTTGAAGAATTATTTGAATTTTGGAAATTTGAAAAGTCTCTTGTGACTCTTGGCGTACCTTCTTGAGAAATTGAAGAGTCTTCTACTCTTCTATAAAATGAATGCTTTGCTCCAACTTTGGTATCCATTATGCTTATCATATTGTTATGCTATCGGAATGACTTCATGAATTTAGCTTTGAGGAATGCTTACCTCTTAGCAATTATCCAATTTCGTGTTTGAAAGATAACACCTAGTTGGTTTTTGGGATTGCTTCTCATCCAGACTAGCAAATTGAGTTCGAATGTTGAAGAATTTTGGAGATTTATCAATTTTGGTATTGCTGATTCATCTACAGCTGAAGGTGATTTTGATTCATAGCTTTATTATCAGTCTGAATATGATTCTGAGAATTTCATCATTTGATTTGTTGACCTTGGGTGACTCATCATGCCAAGTTTGAGATTTTTTAGTTGAGAATCTGATTTTTAAAGGAAAATCGCCCCTTCAAGGAGGGCCGTACCTTTCACAAGTGCATTGGAATGCGTACTAAATTC
Source organism: Sequoia sempervirens (assembly GCA_007258455.2). Classification (NCBI taxonomy): domain Eukaryota; kingdom Viridiplantae; phylum Streptophyta; class Pinopsida; order Cupressales; family Cupressaceae; genus Sequoia; species Sequoia sempervirens. The sequence goes on from VDFB02028296.1 coordinate 1,426, forward strand.
ACAGAGGGTCTTTGTTGCTGTTTCTTCATCCTAGCATGGTCGCCTACCTTCCAGTTGTTCATTGCATTCGATTTCATTCAAAACGGAGGTAATTTGATGAAGTTATGAGCATTTTATGGTGTTTACAGTTTGCTGATCAGAATTTCCAGAATCTCAGTTTTATATCAGATTTTATTAGATTTCAGTTTTGGCTTTCTTTCAATGTTCCACGGAGTTTCGGGGACGGGGACGGGGACGGGGGGACGGCGGGGGACGTGTTTCCGAGATGGGAGACGGGGGGCCTAAATTGGGGGACGTGAGGGGGACGGCGGCAGGGGGGTGGCGCTAAAATACATATAGTACTTGAAAATTAAAACTTAAAAGATTAATAATTTAATTGTCTAAACTCTAAACACAATAACACATTGCAATAATATATCATTTCATTGACATTGGAAATGCAACAAGAACTATATCAATATGTTTCATAATTTGAGTTTCATAATCATGATTCATGAATCATAATTTGATAATTACAATCAAGTATCACTGTATTATCAATGTTCAAACTTCAAACTTCCAAAACAGAGTACAAGTAACAAAATACTGAAAATAGTAAATACTAATAGACTAATAGTAAATCAAAATGGCTCCAGGCTAATGGCCTGATGCTGCTAATGATCTAATCATCTCCAAGCTCCATGCCAATCTCCTCATCACTAGAATTGCTAGACTCCGCATGCTGAAGCTCATCTAAACCAATACCAACCAGCCCTGTCTCTGTAGGATCATCATCTATCTGTGATGGCTCTTCTGGCTCTACATCCCATCTGGCTGCTGGACTCTCCTTGTATGTAGTTGTGTTGCGGTCAACTAGACGTAAGGCACTATGTACAGCCACAAGCTTCTCTGCCCTCCTAGAAGTAAGCCTGTTCCTCTTAACAGAGTGGATGAAGCTATAAGTGGACCAGTTCCTCTCAGCAGCAGAAGAACTAGAAACCTGGGACAGCAAACGAATGGCTAGAGTAGTAATCAAAGATCTAGGCCCATGCATAGTCCACCACAACTTGGGGTCCTCCTCTGACATAGTCTCCAAATCTACCTTGGCCGCCTCTGAATATCCCCAAAGAGTGGCAAATTTTGTCCACTCGGTACGAAGCAAGCTGGCCTCTGTAGGATCATACATTCTGTCAATGGCCTTCATGAACCCTTCCTTCACCTCAGCATCCTCTATAGGTGTTATTCTGCCGGGACGTGGCACATACCACTTCGGGTTCAATGCATAGGCAGCCATGTGTAAGGGAGTGTTGAGCTTCTCCCATCTATGCTGAATGATTGGATAAATGTGCTTGGTGTAGAATTGCATTGTGGGGTCCTCTCGCACTTTAGCCTTCATTTGATCAAGCATGGAATCAATGCACTCGTATACCTCTCCAAGGGAAGGTGCATTAGAGTCCCCAAATCTAATAACCTTGAAGACTGGATCAATGATGGAGACAATATATGTGGCATCAGCCCAAAAGACATCATTCTTCACCACCTCCTTAACCCTCAACCCCTGCTGTGTCTTCGACTCAGGCCATCGGTTCCACTCTGCTGTCATTACCATTACTTGCAATGGCTCTTGCAACTCAAGCATCCTCTCCAAGAGAATAAAGTATGATGCATACCGAGTCTCTATAGGTTTCAGGAATTCCTTCTTGGAGAAGGTTCTGAAAAGTGCATGTGAAGTATGGTGGTTGCAGATAAACATCTGCACATCTCTAGCATCACTCACAATTGATTTGATCCAGCTGATTTTACCCATGTCCTTAAGTGCATTATTCATAGCATGCACACAGCAAGGAGTCCACCAAATGTGTCTATAGGCTGCCTCAACCAACTTCCCTGCAGCTCTACACACATGGGCCGCATCTGTCACTACCTGCACCACATTCTGTGGCCCAACCTCCTCTATGGCATCCTTGAGAATCTGGAATTGATAATGAGCATCCTTGCTATGCCCTGAACAATCAATAGCCCTAAGGAAATAAGGGCCCGCTGTAGATGTGACCATGATGTTGATGAGTGGACGATGCCTAATGTCCGACCACCCATCCATGACTATGCTGCATCCACTTGAGACCCAGGTTCTCTTCATCTTCTCCATCAAAATATTAATCTTGGAATAGTTCTGATCCAAGATTGTTGTCCTCAATTTAGTTTCCCCTGGTGGCACATATGATGGTCCCGCCCTTATTACCTTTGACATAGCTTCCTTGTAATAAGGAGAGCGAGCCACATGGAATGGAATGCCATTGGCAAAGAAGAATTTGCCAATAGCATCATCTGCCTCATCCTTTGCTTGTGCATTGAATAAATCTGCCAATGGTTGTGAACTTGAAGATGCCACTTTACGTTTCCCCTTAGGCTCTCCTACACATGAACTGAATGGATTTGGTGGCCTTTGACTCTGCAAAGTAGAAGTAGAAACTGCTGCAATCTGATCAGCCTTACTCCTATGTGCCAATGTAGCTGTCATAGGTGTTGCTTCCTCATCCGAACCCCATAATTTTAAAATTTCAGCTCTATACTTTGCATTGTTTTCCACCTTCTTACAAACATCTACACCTTTGCCTCGAATAAGAAGAAAGTGAGAATTAGTTCTAGTAATGCTCCCAAACCAGTCAAGATGACAAAGGTGGCACACCCACTTTCTAGTGCCCCCACGTGACCCAGGCTGTTTCGGCATCTTAGTTGCAAATTGTTTTAATGGTGATTTTGGATCAAAGGGGCCCTTGGCATATCTTTGGAGGATTCTTGAAGGGCATTTATCTTTGACTTTTCTACTCTCAATAGAACCTGCTTCAGCTTGAGTCTGAGTATTTGAGTCATGTTCACCCTCGTCTACTTCTATTTGAAATTTTGAATCATCAGATTCATTTTCACTTCCACTTCCACTTCCAATTTCTGCTTCAACCTCCTCACCCTCAACCTCATCGCCACTTCTATTGATTGAACTCATTATGATAATGTCAAATGAGGCTGCAAAAAAGATTTAAAAACAAAATCAGACCTCTATAATTTATTGCAAAAGATGAAATCATGAAAATAAAAAAACAATATGATGTGCCTCAAAGAAATGTCATCTAATGGAATGCAATGATTGGAGGAATTTTGCTTGTGAGTGTGAAGTTGTGAACTTTTTGACAGTATCTGAGTATAGACTAGAGGAATTTTGTCAAATGTTGTAATTGCAAACTTGCAACTGCCTTGTAGACATGTATGCAAAATCAAAAATGCCAAAATGTGGAAGCATAGACGAGACATGTGAACTTTTTTAGTTTTTATTTTTTGACAGTGTGCCTCAACTTCAAGGCTCAAAGAGATGTCATCTCAATTCAAATGGAATGCAATGATTGCAGGATATGCAGTTGCCGTTGCGAACATGTGAACTTTTTTACTTTTTGACAGTGTGCCTCAAGGCCCTCAACTTCAAGGCTCAAAGAGATGTCATCTCAATTCAAATGGAATGCAATGATTGCAGGATATGCAGTTGCTGTTGCAGTGTGCAACAGCAACTGCATATCCTGCAATCATTGCATTCCATTTGAATTGAGATGACATCATCTTTGAGCCTTGAAGTTGAGGCACACTGTCAAAAAGTAAAAAAGTTAACATGTCTCGGCTATGCTTCCACATTTTGGCATTTTCATTTTGCAAATTTGCATACATGTCTACAGGGCAGTTGCAACTACAACATCTGACAAAATTCCTCTATAGTCTCAATTCAAATGGAATGCAATGATTGCAGGATATGCAGTTGTTGTTGCACTGCAACAACAACTGCATATCCTGCAATCATTGCATTCCATTTAAAAATTAAAATTAATAATAATAATTTTATTTATTCAATTTTCCTGTGTAATGTGTATGCAAAATGTGGAAACACTGGCAATGCAGTGCTGGAGGCGTCATAGAGATGTCCGCTCATGGAATGCAATGGTTGCAATTATTATTAAAATTTAATTTATTTGCTAACCTCACAGAGATGTCCGCTCATGGAATGCAATGGTCGCGCGGCTTCTGCAAACCCCGCGACCATTGCATTCCATGAGCGGACATCTCTGTGACGCCTCAGAAAAAACCGCGCGGCCTCAGAAAATTCAAAAAACCAGGGTTTCCACATTTTGCATACAATGTACATGAAATCGCGAGCCAAAACGAAGGGTTCAAAAAATGAAATACCTCAAATGCAGTCGAATGCACCAGTCAAAAAACCCTGCGGCTGCCACTGTAAAATTTGATCTCCAAATTGGCAAATTCCAAACGCAAATCTCTCAGTCGCACAAGTCAAAAGACTCAAAACAAAAAATTCATCAAATGAAGTATAAAACTTAGGTTAAAACTGATGTTTTTAACTTTTTCAATTTTTTAACATAATAAATTCCAGCGTTTCCATGGCCCGAAACTCAGGGAAACGTCTCCCTTTAGGAGGAGACAGCGGGGGGACGGCGGGGGTACTTGGAGACGGCGGAGGGACGTTTCCCAGGCGTCTCCCCGTCTCGGAAACGTCCCCGTCTTCGAAACACGTTTTTCGGGGGGGGCGCGTCCCCGTGGAACACTGCTTTCTTTCATCATTGAAGAGCTAAAAAACATTGAAAGAATTCATTCTCCTCTTCTTAGTATTGCTCTCTATTATTGTAATTTGTAATTTGCAGATTTCATGATTGTACGGTTGAGATATAGTAGTACTAATCCAACCATTTACTTTTTGCAATTACTTGTTAAATTTCCATATTAATTACCCCTAGATGGTTTACCGCCAGTGTGGAGAATGAACATTGTAGCTCTCATTGTACCCACTCTCAAGTGGTGAATCCCCACTTTCAAGTGGATGCCCGCCGCAGCAGATGAATTAGATAGATGTATCTTCATGGCTGGTTATCCGCCTAATTGTTTCAGTTTCAATTAATACTCCGTCATATGTTAGCACCTCGCCCTCAGTGGGATCTTGAGTGCACATTCTTGACGTTGAGTTTGTCTCATTTCAAGTTATTGTTTTTAGTTTCTCCGCCATATGACAACACCTATCCTTCCTTGGGATTGAGTGTGCATTCTTGGCATTGAGATCTTTCAAGCTTGGTTTTCAGTTTTAATGCTAACACTAATTCAATTGGCGAAGTGTTGATTGTGTGTGAAATTTTCAACGAAAAAATTGGTTAGCATATTTCATGACCTAATGATTGGGAATTGCTTCAGGATTGGGTGATACAATGGCAAGACCGGTGCCTACAATTGGGCTATAGAGTCACATATCATGCATTCATATTCTAATGATATAACATAATCTTGATAACCTATTAACATCTATCACCTTATGACAGAGAAGTCTTCTTTAGTCTGCCATTAAATTCTTCTTAATGATCCATCTGAAAATACAATACCTTCACTACTTTCATGCAAGCATTTACACCACTCCTTGAATGGACAGCAAATAGATAAATAGCTCAAATAGCAAATGTGCTTTTAGAACCTCCATAACCTTATTACTTTGATTCAAAAGGTATTACATCTTAGAGTTGGAGACAATAACCCAGCAGTATGTATTCATATAATCTGTAATCAAGTTACAGCCTGCAAGAGCATTATGCTAAGGGACCAAAAATACTACCAAAACCCTAAAACAAAATTTAGTCCCTCCCAAACTGACTAACCAACTAAAAAAAGCCTCCTTGAAATGAAGTACAATACTTCCCTTTATAGTTCAAGCATAACTCAGATGATCAAACACCAAACCCTAATCTAATTAGGGTTAACACAAGGAAGAAATCCGATCAACTTACACAAAATCGGATCTCAAACACGTGCAAAGCAATCTCGAGCACAAACATTTACTTTTTGTGGCTAGACAAAAGGAACCTCCCCAAATTGTGCATCAAAGGACATTTGCAAGGCACCATTAGTTAAATATGCCGCTCAGTTACTTTGGGAACATGCAAAACTCATTGAGGGCAATGAGAGATTTTGAAATTATCCTCTATAGAGTCACCATCATAGCTGCCTAAAAACTTTGAATGTTGGCTATTGATTTGATTTACCTCGAGCACAGATGTCAAATGTTGACACGTGGCAGGAAATTGCATGTTCACAAGGGAGATAATAGCAAAACAAAAGGCGCTTGCAAAAAGAAGAGAGCTCGCGAAATAACGCCATGTGTCAAACTTTCACGAGTCCGCAACCTAGAATGAGACCCGCCACAATAGACCCGCAAATGCGCAAAACAAAGCTATGCATCAAGATTAGACAGATGTCAAGCAATCGCCTATTCACGAACCGAAAAGAAATATGCAAATTGGGACTACAATAAGCCAATTTACTACAACACAACTAGAGAACACCACTTGGATACCAAGTGAGAGCGAGGTGACAAATTCACAATACCGCAAGTTCGCAAACATGGTGAGGTGGGTAGAAAGTGAGCGGTCACTTAAGTTACCCTATATGCATGTGTGTAAAACCGACTAGGCTAGTAAGCTAGGCTTAGGGGTCGGTAAATGAACGTTGTGGGAGGCTTGAGCGAGGAATTAAGTAGTGGGTGCCCAATCGAACAGGTCAACGAATAAATAGTCATAAAGTGCACGCAAGATCTTGGGGCTTATCTAGGGTTTAGGCAATTTGGCAATTTTGCATTTTGACAACTTTTGCACTTTATTAGACAGAGACCTAAAAATTTGCAGACACGCTAACACTTCCATGGCCAATAGTTCCAACATCTTCAGCTCCTTGTAATCAAAATTTTATCACAAGTTTAATAAATTTCATTTTTTAGTTTTTAAAGTTTCATTTAAGGGTTTTTTAATGTATAACTATAATTGTTTACTTTGTTTGCATAGGTTGCTAGTTCATCTACATCTGAGAGGAATTGGATCACATATTCTTTCATCCACTTAGTTAAGGGTAATAAATTGCACTCAAAAAGAGCAGAGAACTTAGTATATGTGCATTCCACCTTGTGTCTCCTTTCACACAAACAACATGACTACAAGGGGAGACGAAGTTGTGGGATATAGAGCTAGAGCATGCCGACTTGGATGCTTCCACTTCCCACCATATCGCATTTGAGGAGTCTGATAACCAGCATGAGCATGCTATTAGTGCAAATGACATTGTAATAGGCACTAGTTGTGGTTCATCTAATGTTCCTACATCATCTGATGTCAATGATGACAATGATATTAATGATATAGAAAATCCATTTGATGATTAAAACTATTGAACTTGATATTATTATTTTAATATTGAACTTGAAGTTATGAACAATGAATATTTATCATGCATGTTTTAAATGACATTCAGGTTTATGGTGGTTTTGTTGTTTATATGGTGCTATGTGATATTCTAATCCTAATTCATGCTTCTAGGCTGCACACACACACACACACACACATATATATATGATTTTGACTCTTTTTTTTGTACGAACGAACCCAAACCCCAAAAAAAAACTTAGCCGAACCTGCAAACTGAACCCCTGAACCCGAACCCGTACCAGTACCAGAACCAGCAACTTAGCTTCTTAATGAAAAAATACTTTTGTTAAAAACCAAGCTCTATGTTTCTCAATCTCGCCATCAAATTTAAATTTTGTCTTGCAAATCCATTTGTAACCTACAATTTTCTTCAATGGTGAAACCATGAAAGACTAACCAACTCCCAAGCTTTGTTCTTTAATAAAGATTTGTACTTATCCTACATTGCATTCCCCTATTCTTTTTCTTAGTTTGAGTCTGCTCATAGATTTTGGGTTCATAACTATTTGTAACTCTTGCCATGAGTTCCATAATTCTATTCCCAAGCCTTTCTAGAATCTGCCAGAGCCACCAACAGCAGAACCAACATATTGGGTTGAGCAGACCCATAACAGAAGGCAAGTTCACCTGCTGCAGGATGGGAAGTTGTAGATGCAATTGGCATGGTAGAAATAAGCTCTTTCTCTTCATCTGAAAGTAATACAACATCATCAAGTATCATACAAAAAACATCAAAAGATGAATCATATGGTATGCCTTCGGAATGCTTCTCAAAAGTTAACCGCTTCTGCTTGGCCTTCACATCCCTCCAATTAATGGTTTTTTCTTTTTTGTGACCTTGGATGATAAAACTAATGTTCTTTTGAATACTTGCCATATCCTATATATATGCATTTGTGGCTTTTGGCTACCAGCTTCTACCACTTCTCATTTAGAACATTGAAACACACATCAGAAATAAAAATACTGAAAAAGAAAACAATAAGATTTCAACTAATTCAAGTCCTTCAGTAGTAACATCTTGAACAACTCAGGTAAGCATCCAATTCAAACTGTAGACTGCACAACTGTATGTCTCAACCCAGAATTTCTGGTCCAAATTTCTCGCATGAAACTACACCTATCCATCCTTCAATGTTTGATGCAATCACTTGGCCACCCATTTGGTCAAGGTGTATATGGAAAAGTGCACTCACGTTTGATGCCAGCTTGCCAACAAAAATTCTTAAAAGCATTGATCACATGTTCTGTTCCAATATCAGTCACGAACCTGAAGAGACAATTTTTATCAGTGCAATTAACCCCCAAAATGACACTAAATTTTAGATGACCCTTTCTTTTTGTCCTTTATTGTTTCCATTGAAATCATCTTGTCCTATTTAGGTCCATGCTCAGTATTCCTTTCTCACTTCTAGGACCTGCCAATGCCCAGATCCTTAGTCCTGATGGCAACATGAGAATAAATTTGGGTTGAGAGCAAAAATGCTTTAATAAACATCCAAAGTTTGCATACAAGGCCCTCAATCCTTTCTAACGCAATGCCCTCCAAAAAGGGCAAGGGTTCCACGCTGCCCACCCAAAAAATAAAAAAATTCAATAACACAGTTTTCAGTTATCTGAATGAGATCATCCACTCATGTGTTGTAACACTCTGGTCTTCAACTTGTGGTTGGCCAACTACTCCTTTCAATTGGACTGCCTGGACTTTGGAGCAGATGTCAAAAATAAATTTCAATCCTTTAGTAACACTTCTTTTTTTGTTATTTATTTGTATAAATGTTTAACATTTATTTTCCCCTCTGCATTTGATGATTCATGTATCTATCGAGAAGACTATTCTCATTAAAATGAGGTGCAAAAGGCTCAAGTATTTGGACAATACGAGCTCATATTCCTATGCCTCAAATCATTTCTTGCGTTAAGTCCATGACCAAGTATTTGGAAAGCAAATTCCAAGGCTTTGCCCCAGGTTACTATTAGCAATTACACTCAGAAAGATGGATACCACTGAACCAAAGTCAACTAAGAGCCCAGAATCCGTCAAGACAACAGACATTGACAAGCAACTCAAAGACTAGCATCTCCATGAAGCAGCAACCCCAAATTCTTGTATTGACTATGAATTAAACAAATCCATGACAATTATCCCACCAAGGAAAGGTGCAACCATTACCAGTCTTGGGCAAAGTTGGTCAAAGATCAAGAGGTAGCAAAGAGAAGAGGCAACTTTGAAGCCACGAAGACCCTGTTGCTGCAAATGCAAGAGAAGGGAGAGGTGATCTTCATCAAGGACACTCCTAAGTGTGAGGCTACATGTCAAAAATCACAATCTTGCAGCAGCTCACTGTCAATCAAGTTTGCAGAACTATCTTAACCAATCGCCACACAAGATGCTACTAGTAAACAGGTTCAATCATCCACATCAGTCACACTACTGATAGATGATTCCACTCATCAATTGTTGCAGCTTCTCGTCCCACTAACAAGAGCAATCTCAGCACGAAGACAGTCTATACAGCCCAATTGTGGCAATGACTTTAACTTTGATGATGTAATACCAATAACCTAGACTCCCCACTCAATAAGCTCCATTCTGATGCAAGCAAAAGCTAACATGCAATCTGGTAGTCAAAAATCTATGCCACCAAGCTTTGTCAAAGAAATACGGGTTAAAAGAGGGGTCAGATCATCTCATGGCCTTGCTCCAACAACCCTCGAAGGAAAGATTGAAGGCAAAGCACCAAAAGATGGGGACACAATGACAATAAGAAGTACAATGCTGCTGACGAGTTGAGTTCCCTAAATCTCAACAGAAAAGAGCTAAAGGCTGCAGAAGCTGATTTGAAGAAATCACCTCTCGACAACTCAGGTACAATAAATGTCTCTAATACACCTCTCATCCCTCTTAGTTCAGCACTTGTCTCTAAGACTATAAAAAGGAAATCAACCTTAGGATGTTCATTGATGAAAAGGACCACAAGATCCTCAAGGAACTCAAAGACTGTCTATCGCCTTCCAAGGTGTCTAATGGCCAAGAGGCCGAAGTTGAGTTTGACTTTAGACTGAGATATACTGCAACAGCTAAAGTTTATACCATTCAGCTTGTGAGGATATGTCACAAAGTCTAGGAGGAAGAAAATGTCTCTAGGAGCGGGTCTCTCACAATCATTTATAATGTTTTCAGCATGGCACGGTTCAGCCCAAAGAGATTCTCGAGCTTGGAATGGGCCCCTTGGCATGACAATGATTCTTTGCAAGAGATCATAGAAAAGTAGAAGATAGCTACATAACAAAATAAGCAATTACAATCCAAGTTGCAGAAATCTCAAGGAAATCTCATTGAGGCCAAAAAAGTCAGCACCTGAGAAGAGGAGTTAGTTTTCCAACTAGACAATCTAATCAGAGAGAGGGATAGTCTTCAATTCCCAGGCAAGTATGTTTCACAAAGATGATTTTGCAGCTATTGCAAAGATTATTCTACCTTAAAGATGTAGTGACCGAGTTTTAATCCCATTGCAAAGCTATTGCCAATCACTTGGAATTGGTTCTCAACCTCTTCTCAGAAGGTAACCAAGTTAAAAAGCCTTCCAGGAAAAGCTTAAAGAGGTAGTGCATTCTCGTCTATGGAAATGTAAAACATCTCTTAAACACTGTTTCCATAATCCTAACAATGATCTAACTAGACTCAAGCAGAGACCAACAATAGTCAAAATTAAATTAAAAATGATACACCTCAAAAAGAATTCCTATTCAACAACATTAGATATTTAAATATTTTTCATCTGGAAACAAAGAGTGTTCAACCCTTAAAAGATGCCCAAATTTTCTCTAATGGAGCAAGATAGTTACTCATTTTTTAAAACTAGCATTCAATGCTATGAATTTAAATTTTATATGTTATAATAAATTTATTCCATGCACCATATATTAAATCACCTACTATATTGTAAAAGAAGTAAATAGGTATTTCATTCTGTTCAGTGTTAGGTAACTAAAAATTCTACAGAATAACACAAATAAAAACATACATATAAACTTAAAAAAAAATTAAAAAATGACCTTGTACAGAAAATTTGTGTGTGGGGTCGTAAAAAACTTGGAACTTTCACAAAAGCCTCAAAAGTCCCAGGTGCAAGAGGAGTATCACTCGGTCCTGCATAAGTATCATACAAAGAAAAAGAAAAAAATTAACAAATATACATTTATTTCAGTAGAAATAACACATGGACGTATAATTGTTTACATTGCATCTACAAATTTGAAAATAAATATAATTATCAAAGCATATACCACTTAAGTGAAAGCAATATACTCTTAGAAACTACATATGGTAGTCCATCAGGGCGTGGAGTAGCAGCAAACTGGAGAAACTTCTGTCCAACTAACCCAGGTTCAAATTCTGGCAGGCAATATACTATATTAAAATTATGCCCAAATCAGGTGGAAGTCTGGGCAAGATCTACCGGGTTGGTTGCACCTCTACTGCTACTATAGTTTCCCAGCTCATTATTGGCACTCCATTGGGACATATTACACACAGAATCTAGTTCACATAATTTAGTTCAACCATAGATAGTAGGGTGTTTCCGAGTTGAAGTCCTAACTGCTGAGCCTCTATAATCTCCCCGCAGAGGGATATACTGGTAGTTGTCGGATTCACTAGCAGCCTACAAAGTAATAGCGTTCCACCATGACCCTTTGTAGGGGAGACAGGAATGCTGATAGGGGGTGTCTTGAAGCACCCACAAAATCTAAGAAACAATTTGCAAAAGAAAATAGCATGGGGACAGGGACTGAGGGATGGAATGTGTCCCTGCAAAGCAATTTTCAATTCCAATAAAATATGAGGAACAGTCACTTCAAAAGTTTCAACTTTGAAAGGAGCTTACTTGTCTAAGCACATCTATTAAAACTTTATGAAGTTGAGTTAAAATTCCTAATATCTACTAATAAGACACTACCAACATGCCATATGACACTATATATGGATAAAATTCTATAACTTTTTGACTAATTACTAATTAAGCTTTTACATGTGTTGCAGTTTCTGATTTGTCAACATCATCTCCTATTTGTTGCAATCAATGACCAATATGCTGCTGAAACCTTATTTGTTGCAATCATGACCAGTATGCTGCTGAAACCTTCCTTTAATATTCATCGATCTTAAATTAAAAGTGTTTTAATAATTGCGGTTTCTTGGGTACAAATATTTAGAATGCAATTGAATATTCTTCTTGTGGAAATATTATAGCCATGTGAAGCATCCAAAAGAATTGAAGTGATGTGTAGCCCCTTCTATTCCTATTCAATTCCATATATTTGCAATTTGGGTTCTCTAGGAATTATCATTAAGTTTTAATACACTATCTTTGTACTGAGACATGAGAAGCAGCACAGATCCCATGATTACGATTAATCTGATAGAAAGAACATGCAAAAATATTTATGGGTTTACCAGTAACCCACTTTGGGTTTGACTTCAAACCCCTTGTTAGCTAGGTTCTTTTGATAGTGTGATTTCAGTTTAGTTTCAGCTTATAGCTATTTCTGGAGCTTCCTTTCACTCCTTGATGTACTATCTGCTGAATGCACTTTTGACTCCCATTCACCTACTATGATCATATGTGGACATTAATAGAGAAACCTACTTTTGTTTCTTTCTTAGGTGTAAAATCCAAGTCAAGGGATGCCATCAAGCATGTCCAGCCATACTAGCATATGCATCATCAGAGTAGAAAATGCACGGTTAACAAGGCATTAATTGACATAGACAAGAGACTATGCATAAAATCCTATAAATGGCTGCTGTCTTAGGTACTGATGTCACACATACCCAATGCAAATCACATGGAGGATATGGGTTGTAATAAGGAGGACTGTGAAGATTCTTGTGACATTAAATGCAATTCATGGGTATTTTATCTTATATTGTCAAGTTTCTTAAGACATCCATTATTCGTCCATTGAGGAAATGCCCTCTGCATTGACATGCATTCACGGTAATTCTTTGAAACTGTCCCACTTGTTTCTAGGAGTACTGTAAATGGTGCACAATGTGTTGTGAACGAAGAAAAAATGAAGTTTCATAAATATCCATGAATGACCAAAGTACATCAATGCGACTACGAAGTATAGCAAGATACAAACAAAAGGAATGCTATAAAGCTTAATCACACAACATTAATAGCCAAAAATATAGTATTTAAAATTAAAACCGGGAAGTAAAGAACCTAACAAGGAAGCAACCCAACTAGATAAACTCAATACAAGTAAGTATGAACAAACAATATAATGTAAATAACACTTTAAAGGAAAGGCCCCTCCTGCAAAAAGGAATGGCCAATAGTCGCAAGAGAAGGGAACTGATGAAAATGAAGGGCCCTAGTCTGAATCACAGAAAATTCAGAAATCTCATCAATCATCATAAAATGCCATACACGATTCTTCTTTTCTTTGGTGGAGATATTGATTGTGATAGTTTGATCATCCACTTCCATATTATGTTATCCACTTCAACTCTGGTGAAAATTATTAGTAACACCACATTGTTTTTGGGTCAACTGCCTATGAATAAAAGTCGCATTTGACCCTGTGTTTATCAGTTTTAAGATAGAGCTTAGAAAAGCTTATTGCTTGTAATTGTGACCAATATGCTACTGAAAAGTTCCTTTAATATTCATCAATTTTAGATTACAGGTGTTCAAATAATTGCAGTTTCTTTGACACAAATATTTGGTATGCAATTTAAGATTCTTGTTGTGGGAAGATTAGGGCCATGTGAAGCATCCAAATGAGTTTGAAATTATGTAAAGCCCCTTATTTTCCCATTTAATCCCATTCTAAGGAAAATCATGGTGTCTAATACAGAATCTGCAGTTTTGATTGTCCTGAAGTTCTCATTAAATTCTAATACACTATCTTTGCACTAAAACATGAGAAACAGTAGGTCAAGGTCTAGTCATAAAATCTGTTAGTTGGTAAAAAGACCATTCTAGTTTCCTTTAGTTTTTAATGACATCAATTATTTTGTGTTTATTTATGAGAATGATGTGTTGTGTGACATCAGCTGTATAAATAATAAAATCATAAATGTCCCAAATGTTGACAATGACATCATATGCTTCTCACCCTAGGTGTAGTTTGCGGCAACCGGGCCCGTACACCCTTATGGTTCTTTCTCTGGGTTCATTGCCTCTCCTCTCCTATCAGTCGACCAACCAATTGGATGGTGATCGGTTCTAATTGATGAAACATGGGCTGAAATCCCCAGTTTAGACAGATGTAGGGTATTGCAAGTGTAAGCTAAAGTGCCTTCGGAAGGAAGGAACCGAGTACCCTACGGGTATGAACATTGATTATATACGTAATATGATTGGTGGGATTTCGATGCTGGAATGAATCAATGGAACAGCCTACTTGTATTCAAATATTGGTTAGTTGTCTACTTTCTATCTTCCATGGTTGATGAAGACATATGGCCTGTGTTGCATGTTTCACGTGATAGTATTCAAAATCTTTGGCATTTTGATGATTCATTGGATCATCTGTATGATGTAAATATAGGCTTCATTGATCAAGAGGCTATCCTATCAGTATTCTTTATATAGATGTTGCTAATTTATAGAAAGGAAATTTTAATTCTTACATCTTCCATATATTTAATAATTAAAATTTCCTTTTGTTTATGTTCTGCTTGCATGGTACTAGATCCCTAAAGATTGTTTTTATGGCTACACTTTGATCCGATTATCAAGTCCTTACTGTTTATTCTTGAAGTATTGTAATTTTCCGATTTCATTGATGGAATTCTTTAAGTACAGTTAGCAGCATCATAGCCACACCCAGAAGGACCACCTACAAGTACATCAAAGATACACATGTTACCAATTGTAGATTTAATAGCAGAAAAATCACAAATGTAAAATAACGGAAATGAAGGCACAACTCCAACAGAGGAAACTCCATGCCAAAGAACAATTCCATCTACACCTAAAACCCACCGTTAGGAGGACTGGCATCTAATACCAGAAGTTGCTTGCCAAGACCAAGCCAAATGTTTGGTCAACTTACAACTGCACTTAAGTCCAATAACTAAAGACTTGGCTATGGAGGTGAACTGGAAATGAAGACAGACAAGGCTCCACATAATTGTTGAAAATGAGGATGACAGACTTGCAAGTCTTTTGTTATTCCACTTCACTGCAGTTGTAAGTTGAGCAAACAGAAAGATAGGGAGGACCCACTGCAGGGGGGCACCACTTGTAATGTCCCCTTTCATTAAGTCAACAAGTGTGGGACCCACAAACTCATTTCTATACTTCTCAGTGGGCAAGGGATGATTACCAGATAAGAACTCACTGGTTCTGTTCACTTGTCACTGCTATTTTATGAATTTTGAACCATTTACTATATTTTAGGTCATTAGTTGGAGGCAGGACCCTCACTATTAGTCTCCTCATGGGGGATTTACCCTTACTATTGACACTGTTAATGCCCTCAGAGATTTTTAAATGTACATGTCCATTATAAGTGCCCAAGGAAAAAACTTGTTCCTATTTCTTAGGGGTTCCTCAAGGACCATTGGATTCAAGTGTGAGTTAGCAGTTCAGAATGCTTTAACTTAGGTCTTTCTAGCAAGCAGTTTTCAAGCTATGATTGATTTACTGATGAAGGATCATGGTTTATTGTCTAATTGGGCAATATAATGTTATGACACTACTGCCATGTTATGTTGTACTTGATAATTAACATTAGAAAGGATTATTCTAAGTGATATTTGCATCATATTAAGTAAAAGATAACTTTTATTAATTTCTATTGACACTTGGGCTAGGTGCATAGGTTTTCAAGCATGTCAATGAATAAATAGAGGCCAACCAAAATTGAGAGATTCATTCTATGTGCATTATACATATTTGCCGACCTAAGTGGGCAGCTACAGCGGGCAGAACTTATATATTGATTCAAAGAAGAAAACCCTTGAATCCAGAGATCAGAGGACGAAACCCTTCTAGTTTCTTCCATGCAATCTCATCAAGGGATTGTATTGAACTGAAAGCATTCCTTTCTTATTAGCAAACTGATTTTAGGGGCAGCTTGAACAGCATCAGTTCTGATTTGAGTAAAGATCTTTCTCCAGGTACTTGATTTCTAATTAGCTCCACATATAATTAGTCCATTCTTGTATTCTAGTAAATTTTAGTATTATTCCTTTATTGGTTTTTCCAGCGGATCTTATCAATAAAATACAGCTCCATTGTTATTGTTAGTATTTACTTTTTATGCAATGCATTGTTCTTTTCTTCTTGGCTTCATTTTGGCTTAAAAAATTCATTAAAAAAAATTGGATAGAAGGCATCACACTCGATCGCCAATAAAAAAGGTCAAGCACACCCCTATGACCCAAAAACAATTCGGTGCCCCTTTCTCTAATAGACATTGAATGATTAATTCCTATTTTTCATTATCACAGAATTCATCATCAAGATGGATTGCCCTTATGCAGTCAACAAACTCATCCTAATGCTAGGACTTGCCATGCCACAAAAACTGTAGCCGATTGAGCACACACTACTATCTAGATGGCATTCTAATCAAGCAAAGGTACCACAATCCAGAAGATAGAACAAGTCTGCACAAATATCGCAGTTATAATCAATGGATCAAATCATGTTATATATATACAAAATTGTTGTTGATGAAGTTTAGGGCCTTTATGAAATGATGGACAGTTTGGATTGGCGCCTTAATGTTGAGTGCTTTACTATTTAAATGTAACATGTCAGATTCCTGGTTGAGCACCAGAGGAAAGGTAAAATTTGTTTGATGCTTTATTACAGTTATGCACCTTAAATAATTTCTCATCTTTTCCATCAATTTTTGTTCACACCCTTTTTATGTTCATGAATGGCTTATAATCCTTAAGTCTATGCTTTCTTATACGCTTAATTTCTTTCATCTGGTTTTAATTGATCCTTTCTACGTTGGATACCTGAACATTATTTTTTGCTACTTATTAGTTCTTTTTTTGTCAACAACATTACAAGCATTGATAAATATTGCATAACTTTGATGTCCTCTCTTCTTTTCTTACATGTTTTTCTTTAAGTTCTTCAATTTATTTGAACTTTTTATTGTGTTTTTCAGGTCCACTCTTCTCCTTGAGGTGACACTTCAATTTCTTTTTCATCACTAGCATGGTTAATCCACCTTTAGTCCTTCCCTAAGTACTTGCATATGTCTAACATTGAACAGCAAATGAACTTGGTTGCAAATTTTGGTTGCAAATTCCAAGAAAGATGGTGTGAACCTCATGCCTAATATTTGATGCTTGCACAGATGAAGGATTGAATCAGCCCAACTACAATAATAAAAAAGGAGATAGTGAACACAAGCTTCCCCTCCATA
Source organism: Sequoia sempervirens (assembly GCA_007258455.2). Lineage (NCBI taxonomy): Eukaryota > Viridiplantae > Streptophyta > Pinopsida > Cupressales > Cupressaceae > Sequoia > Sequoia sempervirens. The sequence continues at coordinate 19,107 of VDFB02028296.1, forward strand.
CATAAAGAATGACTGCTTAGATGGGCTCGATCATTCAGTAACTAACAAATATTCCAAATATGATCCCAACCAATATTTATCTTGTAGTAATCATTCCATTGCTTGTCTTCTTGCATAAATAATTACTTAGTTCAATCCCATGAGTCAAAATATAATAGTAATTAAATATAGTTATCATCTAGCCCAACACCTTACCATGTATTTAGTATTATAATGGTGAAGCTTGCATACCATGCTATTTCCCATATAGTTTTGCCCCACTTTAGGAGGATGCCTTAATAGTTAATACAATTACGTATCAACAAATGGTGCAACCTTGTGCGAAGTTGGGCTCATCCTGCTAGCCTTTACCTCTCCCCATACATACATTTACATACATTAATCTGCACATGCACGCATTCTGATCCATTCACCTAGACCATATATTAATAATGCTTATCCACAAACCCATCCCAATACATCCATTACCTATCCTAACCGTTTTTATGTCTTGAGTCACTTCCACAAACACAATGTTGACCCTGCAGTTGCAGTCTTAACCACTAAAATTTAAAAACTCAAAATCAAATTTAACTTACTCCCACCTATTCCACTTGTCAATGTGAGCCAACTAAACACATGTTTGGACAATTTGATATGTGCATGTATTTAAAAGCTTATATTTGCATTCATTTCACACACCTCTCTCTCTCTCTAACATCTACTCATCCTAGAAATATTAAAAGGAGCAAAAGCATTGGAAGAACACTTTAGGTTCGTGCTTTCAAACAGACCCAAGGCTGCATATTCATTCTAGGACACTTGCAGGTTTTTTGCCGATTTCTTGAGCACATTTCCGAGGGTCAACCTAGGATAACATGTCCCCTAGCAACATAACAACAATCCTCCAAAGGTATTTCTAAATATCACTTGTCTAGATAGCAAAGGAAAGAAGGGTCAGCCCAAAGAACCAAAAAGCACCAGTGCAAAACACAATGATCAAATCTGTGTGGCAAAACAACAAATCCATGGACAAGGATAAGACCCTAGGGTGTGGACTCAAACCCAAATAGTGCATAGGTTTAGCACAAAATACAAGGCATTTTATATAGACAAAAAGAGCATTTCAAAGGCAATGACAAACCAAACACTAGAATATTTGCCAAAGGCAATCATTCTTTGGTCAACAAGCTAACTAGCCCTATCCGCTTAGCATTTACTGTCCTATAATAGCATTTAATTCAGAATTACATTAGCCCACAGATACAATCATTTATTAATCTAGGTTAATTTATGTGTACATGTTGCATTCTATTGGATTAGCCTAACTTATGCCTAAAGAAAGTCTATTTTCCTTTACATGTAATATTATTTTTCCATTTCAAAATGCTTTGGCCCAAAGCATTTGACACAATACAGCTATAAATTGGTCTCCATGTTGAAATCTACCGTAAATATGTTTCATTGTCCATCCGTTTGTTGATGAATGCTTTGAAAGTTGCAATCAATTGTAAACCTACTTGATTGTCCATCCATTTAGATAATTAATATTAGTGTTGACATCAAATGATTTCAAAAAAATTCTTTATTCCCCACATTGTATCTTCCTATCAATGCCATTTTGTTATAGTTCTATTTCATAGTTTTTAGGTGTAAAGTTGCTTCTTCAATTCTATGTACATACATTGCTTTCCCAATTTTTATTCCCAAAGTTAGTATGTTTGTATCATAGTTACCTAAAGACTCACCCTAATGCCTAGCACTTGTCTCTCATACCGGAAACATGCATCCATCTCAGAGACACATACCAGAACATATCCAGTCATTAAGATATTTTAGAGGACCTTTCTTAGCATCTATATATGCCCTCTACAAGCGTCTCTTGATAATTAGGAGACTTCCTATTAAAGAAATTGGATATATAACGTAAATTACATTAATATTTTTCCTCAAATGTTCATATCTGGTAGAAAAAAAATATAAGAACTAAAGAGAGACACTAATATTCTATTTTTCACAAGAAAAATTACAAATCTTTTTGTAGTAGAAAATTTTCTTATCAAATACCAAAGAAGTACAACCAAGAAAAGAAACATTAAAAAGGTTTAAGCTATCTACATGCACTTAAATTTTAGCAATTGATTGAAATGACAAAGACAAGTGTCCAAGGGAGTAGCTTGTGCTAATAAACTATTTCAATTTTCTTCAAGAAAACTTGTTAGTTCTATTTTGTAATGTCCCAAAATCGAACTAAGGAGGCCGACATGATTTTCAAATGCAAAAAGTGTTTATAAACACTAATATATAATCAAATGAATAATAGGACTCAAATTTCTGGTCGCCCTGCCTTCTTGGTTGGCACCTAAATAGATTTAGATTTGAATTTAAATATTTTTATTCCTTTTTGCGAGGCCGACTTCATTTGAAGTTGGGTGCAGCATTAGTCTTTATTCATGGTCACTCCAGCATTAGACTCATCACGAATTTTGGACATTGGTCTTGCTGAGTTTGCTGAGAGCGTAGCTGCTCTAACTTGGGCACTTAGGTATCGAGCGTAGCTTCTATACCTGAGAAGATTCATGTTTCCTCGCCATTTGATTTCCAATTGTTCATTTCTAGTTTATTGTGGATTGCAGGCCTATCATTATCAAGACCCATTCTGGAGTATTCACATCATCGACACGGCTGTTTGTACAAGATCCGACACCTAAGGAGAGGTGATCTCCGACCAGGCTGAGCCTCACAGCTCTGGCCGAGCATACACACTCATCTGAAGGAAGCCGCTCCCTAAGTTCGCCAGCAGTAGAACCCGATGGATCTTCAACAGCCCAACCGATATCAGCATCCTGAGCACCCTGCTATTGCTGACACTAATAACGAACAACATCCAGACTACCCATTCAAGATTCACTGAACACGCATATACAGCGGTAGAAGTTATTCCGACATAAGGTGACGGGTTTGCTCGAGTTCACGACACTGACAGAAATCCACCTCAAGATACAAAGTGACTGTCCGTCCATCATATGTCAGCAGGTTATCTCATGAGAAGCGGTGAAACTATGTAAGCAAGATGAACTGGTTATATTAATCAATCTAGTGTGTAAACAAATTCAATGCTATTAATAAATTGTTGAATCTTTGACATACAACTGCTTTCTGTCAAGAATATTTACCATATCTAAAATCTGTTGCAATCCTAATTTCTGTATTGGATTTATCTGTCTGATTGTGAACACTAATTACATTCGTATTATCTGGGAAAGCAAATTTTTGAGAAAATCAGTGAACGGCTTTTTACATATTTGTAGCAAAGAATTTTCTTATCCAAGTCCTATGAGGATCCACTAAGAAGAGAAGGAATAAAATGCTTAAAATATTTTATGTGCACTGAAGTTTTATCAATTGATTGAAACAGGAAAAAGACGTGCTAGATGATAGTAGCTTGTGCTAATAAATAATAAACCATATGGTATGTATATAACACACGCGCATACACACAACCATGATACCATCTATACATAACCATGTACCATGTTTTTAAAATAATGGCGTTCATGTCCTAGGCCTTGTCTCCAACTTACTACTGTCTAAACTTTTCTTGTTTGTCATGATGATGATTATCAAACATTATTATACTTTGCTTTCACAAATATCTATTTTGTACTATAAAATGCAGTGTTTCTTTAACTTTTGGGGAGGGGGTAACAAGTATTACACAGGTAATTGGTAAATAATTGATGTATTAACAATGAGCAAGACGCTCAATAAATAGTTTACAAGATTTACAAAAGACGGAAAGTTTCTAAAAAGAAACTCCAGATAAGATCGGAGACAATCTTATCTCTAAATACAATAATTTACAATATTGAGCATTAATAAATAAATAAACATTATTTTAATACCCTCCCTTAATGCTCAATCTATCTACTACACCAAGATGCCCCCTGAATTTTACAAACTTATCTGTATTGAGCGACTTGGTGAGAATATCTGTTGTCTGATCCTCTGTCGGAACATACAGCAACTGAACTAATCCGTCTTCAGCCAGCTTCCGAATGAAATGACAGTGAATTTCCACATTCTTGGTTCGCTCATGGAAGACCAGATTCTTGGCAAGCTTGAGAACTCCCTGATTATCACAGAACAAGGGAGTCGGACCTGCTTGAGATATTTGCATATCTGCAAGCATCTAGCGAAGCCAAACTGCCTCACATGCTGCTTTTACTGCTCCCCGATACTCTGCTTCTGTCGAGGAGAGAGCCACTGCCTGCTGCTTCTTACTAGTCCATGTGACTGCACCGGATCCCAAACATAACACATACCCAGATGTTGATTTCCTGTCATCAACTGAACCTGCCCAATCTGAATTTGTGAACCCACTGAGTTTAGGATCATGACTCCGAGTGTACAAGAGTCCAAAATCAGTAGTGCCCTTCACATAACGCAGCACACGCTTCGCTGCTACCCAATGATCAGCCTTGGGGGCTGTCATGAAGCGTGATATGTAGCTCACTGCAAAACTCAAGTCAGGTCTAGTAGCAGCAAGATAGATGAGGCTACCTACTAGTTGCCTGAACAGTGTTTCATCCACCACAGGTGAATCGGACTTAGCTGACAACTTAAGCCCTTTTTCCATGGGTGTAGAGGCAGGTTTGCAATCCTGCATTCGGAACTTATCCAGAAGACTTCGAGCATACTTTGACTGGGAGATGAAAATGCTGCTCTCTGTCTGCCAAACCTCAACACCTAAACAATAATGCAGGAGGCCCAAGTCTGTCATGTCAAAAGTTTTACACAAGTCCTGTTTGATCTCAGTGATCAAATGTGTCGAACTGCCAGTAATGATCAAGTCATCCACATAGACAACAACAAGTAGAATCTCATTACTAGTATTCTTGACATACAGGTTCGAGTCAGATGGACTCCTCTGAAAGCCATGATCTGTGAGGTACGTGTCAATTTTTATGTACCAAGCCCGAGGAGCCTGTTTCAGGCCATAGAGTGCCTTGACCAATCTGCACACCTTTTGTTCTTGACCAGCAACTTTGAAACCTGGAGGCTGCATCATGTATACTTCCTCCTTCAACTCACCGTTGAGGAAAGCACTCTTCACATCCATCTGATGGACCTTCCAACCAAACTGGGCTGCTAAGGCAACGACAAGCTGTATGGTACTCATTTTGGTTGTAGGAGCAAAGGTCTCCTCGTAGTCAATGCCTTCTTTTCTTGAGAACCCCCGTGCAACGGGCGAGTTTGTGCTTGTCAAGGGTTCGAAGATCATCTTTGTACTTCACCTTGTACGCCATTTGCAGCTAATGGGCTTCTTCCTGGAGGAAGGTGGAAAGGACAAGTGTGATTCTTACGAAGACTTCATTGATACGATTCCATCGCCTTTTCCCACTCAGGTATCCCTTTTGCCTCTGAATATTTTTGAGGCTCATAAACACTGTGGATGTTGGCCATGAGAGCAAAATTCACTGTAGATTGTTGTTTGCTCTTGTTTTTGGATGATCTACCCTCAATGAGCTCATCAACACGAAGATCACTGATAGTCTTAGCCCACCATTTCAGCCGGAGAGTAGAGGGGCCAACATCAAATGTAACAGGAGGAGCTGGATCTGGTTGAGGATCTGAAACAGGTTCAGCAGGGGGATGTTCATTATCATCACGGAGAAACTTCGGGTTGAGCATCATCAAGACTAGGTCTTCGTCATCCCTCCCATCGGGTGAACCTAGCGGAGTGAACACTCATATCGAGGGCACAATAGAGGCTGATCCCTCACGAATCTTTGAAACGAGTGAAGAAAGAGTGAAATGGACCCTCGTTCACTCATCAAGGAACAACATCTGTTGAAGATAAGGCGATGATGTCTATATCAATCAGCCTATATGCCTTGTGGTTGTCACTGTATCCTGTGAACATGAGTTTCTAGCTCTTGGAGTCTAGCTTAGTGCGCTTGGCCTCTGGAATCCAAACATACACAAGAGAGCCAAAAACTTTCAAATGACTGATCCTAGGTTTGCGACCAGACCAAACTTCCTCAGGAGTCTTCCCCTTAACAGCATGAGTGGGTGACCTATTAAGGAGATAGACTGATGTATTGACTGCTTCTGCCCAAAACTTGGTAGGAACACTCCTGTGTTGCAACATGGAGTGAGCCATCTCAACAACCGTACGATTGCGTCGCTCTACAACACCGTTTTGCTGAGGAGTGTAGGGTGTGGTTAACTGACGTTTTATCCCATGAGTATCACAGAAGTTGGAGAATGCACTAGAACAGAATTCCCCCCCATTATCTGACCTAAGAGTTATAATACAAGAACTGGACTCTTTTTCAACCAAGGCCTTAAACTTCTGAAATACATTAAAAACCTCGAATTTCTGTTTAAGAAAGTACACCCACATTTTCCTACTATAATCATCAACAAAAAGTAGAAGTACTTGCAACCAGTTACAGAAGAAATAGACATAGGGCCACAAATATCAGCATGAACTAATTGAAGTACCTTAGAGGCCCGCCAAGAGTCGCCATCCTTGAACGGTGTGCGATGCTGCCTCCCAGCCTGACAAGCACCACAAACGCCCTGATGTTGAGTCTGAATGTCAGGTAAGCCATCTACAAGTCCCTCCCGAGCAAGCTGAGAGAGATAGTGCACGTTCAAGTGCCCGTACCGCTGGTGCCAAAGACTGGTGACAGCTGAATTTCTGGCTGCCAAGGCTAACTCCGAAGAATCACCAGTGTCCACAAGCCTGTAAAGGCCATGATCCTCTATCCCAATGGCCACCGCACCACAATCAACAATTGAACATCTGTGCGAGCTGAACACCACATCCATCTGGGGAGAATGCCGCATAATCTAACTGATTGAGAGAAGATTGAGCTCGATATCCGGTACATAATACACGTTGAGGAATATGAGATCCCTCCCGCCAGATTGAACCTGAACAGTGCCTGTGCCGACAACTGTGTATTCCTCACCTCCTCCAAAGATCACTGAGTCAGTGCAAGGGGAAAAGTCTGTGAACCAGTCACGCCTATGTGAGAAATGACGCGAGGCACCAGAATCTATGTACCAAGCAGAGGATTTGACATGGTCTGCAGGCCTTTTTGCCATGAGTGTATAAAAGGCAGATTCCTTCTGCTCAGAGTGCTCGGCGACATTCGCTTTCTGCTGAAACCCTCCCTGCTTCTTTTGCTCAGAAGCCAAACGAGCACGGCAATCTTTCTTGATGTGGCCAAATTTATGACAGTAGTTACACTGAACATGTTTCTTCTTCGAACTAGTGGAGGTCTGACTTGAGCCTTACTGCTGTGAAGGCTGACCTTTCCCTTGATGCTTCGGATGGGTTTTGGCTACAAAAGCCTGTTCCGTGGAGGATGATGATTCACTGCTACCGAACTGTTGTCTCCAGCGATCCTGCTGCAACAGGATAGTGCACAAATTCGAAAACTTGAGATCAACATTAGCAGACGTAATGTTGAGAGTCTCTATGAAGTGTTCATAGGACTTCGGTAGACTCTTCAAGGTGATCACGACCATGTCTTCCTCCTCCATTTTCCGACCAATCGCCTCCAACTGATCTCTGATCTCCTGGATTTTATTCAGGTGTGCTTGCAAAGTTGTCTTCTCATCCATCATGATAGAAAACAACATATTTTTCAGGAAGAACGCACGGCTCTTGTCGAAAGTTTCATGCAAACCCTTCAAGTGATCCCAGATCTCCGTAGCTGATTTGCCAAGTGGAATCTGAGGGAGCTGATCATCAGTAATGGAAAGCTTAATAAGCATTACCGCTTCACGATTCTGCTCATCAAACTTCTCATGATCCTTACCCGCCGTGTCGGGACGAGTAGCTTTGCCGAGGATCATCTGATCAAGACAGCGGTATTCAAAAATTGTCAACATCCGCTACTTCCAGGTGTTGTAATTTTTGCCATTAAATCTCTGGCTGCCCTCCAACATTAAATTACTTAAACTGGTCATCTTCACACTTTTCGAGGCACGAAAAACGAGGTACTTAGAAGAGGTTGATGCACGAAACTCAAGGCACGAATTCCAATGCAGAAAAACAGAGGCAGATTCAGGTACATAGTGCAGAAAGTACAGTGTACGGGTGGCACAAAATTCGAGGCACAGGAAATGATGGACCCAGAAAATTCGGAGACCAACCCAGTTGAGCTCTCGAAAAACCCATCAGGAATCTATAATCAGAAAAAAAATTCGACGTGATCTGAAAAGTGAAAACCCTAGTCGAAATTGCAGGATGCCCTAGCCGCCATGAATGGACTAGAAACTTACAAAATTTGAAAAATCTGCCAAAAAACAAAGGATCTCTGAAAATCGTTGGCAGATGCTAGCAGATTTGTGGAAACAGAAAACACATTTGAAACACGTGCCCCAAAATCTGCAAATCGTGAGCACGAATCTAGAGAAAACGCGAGCTACAGGTCCGCACTAAGAGATATATTAAAAACGCGGCTCAGAAAATCTTTGAAAAGAAACGCCTAATGCAGACGTCGCGCCAAAAGAGTTGAGGTTCAGAAACATGAGCTTGAAAGACACCCAGAAGACTGCACCAGAAGACGCGGCAGAACCAGAGAAACGTGACACAAGACGCGACTTGGGCTAGGGTCGCGCGGACGTCAGAAAAAAACTTCAGAAAGACACGCCACGAAACTCTGCAAATCGTGATTTTTCTAGACGTGACGCGGCCAGAGAAGAAGAAATCTCCTTCACCAAACAAAACGCGAACCAGAGATGAGCCCAAACACGAAATCGCGGCACCCGAACAGCAGAAAGTACGAGCTTCAAACACAAAACGCTAAAAAATGCCTATAGGTTTGCAAAATCTCCTACAATTTCTTCCAGAAAAAACTACCCACGAAATTTCCAGACAGAAAAAATTTGAATTTCAAACAAGCCACAAAGAAATTTCGAAAAAAAAATTCCAAAATTAAGCTCACAAAAATCTTCGAAAATTTTCAAAGAAGATTTTATTAGATTTTTAATTCAATATTCAAAAAAAACCTTTGAAAAGATTTTTATGAATTAAAAATTCAATATTGAGCAATTTGGCTCTGATACCATATTACACAGGTAATTGGTAAATAATTGATGTATTAACAATGAGCAAGACGCTCAATAAATAGTTTACAAGATTTACAAAAAACGGAAAGTTTCTAAAAAGAAACTACAAATAAGATCGGAGACGATCTTATCTCTAGAATACAATAATTTACAATATTGAGCATTAATAAATAAATAAACATTATTTTAATAACAAGTTTCTGAGAACACACACACACACCAAGAGAGAAATATCCTTCAATAGTCTAAATGAAAGGCAGGTCAATAATCCATAAGAATATATAATGGCTGACTAATCTACTTTTCAAAAAGTTTCATTATCAAAAATATTTGGACTTAGAAATGGTGTTAATATTTATGGCACAAAACTCAAAAGATAACATAAAGTTTCTACATCTGAAAGTTTGGATCGGGCTCTTCATACTGTTTCCAAGAGAAAAGTTTGCAAGCTTAGTAGGTTAAATTTCAAAGCCAGAAATCATATTAAAATTAACACTTGTTTTTTATTTACAAGTCGGTCAAAAATAGAAAAGCAAATATTTTCAGTCTCACATAATCTACCTGTTGAATACTATCATAAACAACATTTTCAATATATGCATTTAGGATGTGTAATGTGCATTGTCATCCTAATGTTCCATAAAAGTTTTGATATTTATGTTCTGAACTATTCATGTGATACTGTGTTCAATGTGTTC
>VDFB02028297.1:0-24339 GCA_007258455.2 Sequoia sempervirens
TGTTGGATCTCCAAGCTATGAAACTAGGGTTGGGGAAGTATGATAGGCAATGGTAGCTTTCTAAGATGATTAAGTTAATGCCACTAATGATGTTCAAGAGAAATTTTCCTCCCCATATGTCTCCCCATGAGGAGAGATAATGAGTTCCCTTGTATCTAGAGTTTTGAAGCTATACTTAAGGTTTTTGAGGACTAAACCCCTAGAGCCTAAGGATGGTTTGTGTGATTTTGTATACATATTGTGACCTATCTATTAAATTCCATTGCATTGAATTTTCTATGTTTGTATTGTGGCTCTCATTGTTTCTTGAAGTAAAACCATATTGATGTGTTCCCTTTCAACTTTGGCTTTAGGAAACACATAATCCTTTTGTCCCATGATATGATTTGCATTCTAAATGTGTTGTTGGTTCATAAGTGCTATCTCCCAAGGATATTTTTAAATTACACACCTTTGGTGTGCATACAATCAAATTAGAAATTAGAATTATTGAATTGATTTCATTTCTTCTTTTTCCATATGCAGCCTTAGGTTTCTAGATATTTAAATTTCTAGGTGTTAGACCTTCACATACTTTGTTTGTAGATCAATTTTTTTGCCTTCTTGTAATGGGTTTTGAAGTAGATTCTTTGGATACAAAAGGGATGAGAAACTATGACTCAACTTTAGCTTAAGGAACAATATTCTTGTGACATGTGGTGTTATTTTTGGTTGTGTCAACATGTTACTATTAGGTCCTATAGGTGTATGAATAATCATCCTCTTTGAGCTTAGCACTAAGTACTAAGCAGTATCTATTCCACCAAATTTATCTAAGGCAATGATCCTTGTCCCATCCCTTATAAACTACGGGTATGTGATGTTTTGATTTTTGTAACTTGCTTCTCTTCAAGGGATTGTTGATCATCTTCCTTATGAATTGTTTGAATCTACTAGTGGTCCAAATCAATTCACAAACTAGATTTGAGATAGCAAATTTGTGTTATTCTTACATTTACATGCATAAACAGATAAAACTTGTTCTAATCTTGATGTTTTGTTTATTTATATGATTTTGATTGATATCCGAATATAGCTATTTTTTTCTTGATCTGAATTATTAAGACTGTAATTTCCTAATCTTCTTACTTGACACAAATCGAGAGATATGACAATTGAAAATAATTTAAGATAGTCTATGGGATATTCCAATCTATTCTCTCATCTCAAACACTATTCTATTAGGTAGAGGTTTATCAAGGTGTAAATTGACAAATGTATTCTTAATTTAATACTCCAAGATTGTGTAAATTCCATTAAGGCTAAAATCATTCACTGATGGCGTTCCCCATCTCGTGTAAACATGCCCCACCCTCCATTAAAACTGAAATATCATGTTTTGCATTACAAAGAACATACATATTAGATAATCCAAAATCCTATTGTATATCTAGGATATGTTCAAAAGAGAGCCCACAAATTTGCAGAAGAAGAGAGTATAACTTTATCTGACTTACCAATGTGATTTGTGGCAAACTGCAGTTCTATTCCATCTTGAGAAAGCTGAAAAGGACATCCCATTATTCCTGCATTATTTCTTCAAAGAAAATAAAAAAGAGAATTATTTTACTTTTTGATGTGGAAGCTTAAAAGTTCAGACTACAACTATTGATTCGCATCCTCCCTTGAAACTATATAATCAAATTAGAAATGGTAATTACAAACAAATCAAATGGACTAATATATTGATGAAACTACTGGACAATATGCTGAGGACATGGAAAGAGAACTTACACTAAAATGTTCAAAGGAAGATTTAGATTTTTGAAGTTGGAAACAAAAGTTCGCACTGATGAGATAGAGCTAAAATCCAGCTCCAGAACATCCACTTTGGCATTGCCATTTTCCTTTCTAATAGATTCTTTCAGAGTTTTACCAGCATCAACATTTCTTACTGCCAAAACTACATGAGCACCTCGCAGTGCAAGAACACGAGCTGTCTCACTGCCAATCCCACTTGAAGCACCTAAAAGGACACAGTCAAATGTTGGATTTTAGTATAATGAATCATATTTGATAATTTGGGATCTGATAATCTATATTTTGGTTAAATAATCTATATTTGTCTTCAAAAATATAATAGAATTATAAGATTACGAAAGTTGATCATGTTTAATTTTGGGTAAATTTGTTGATTAAGTGTTTTTGAGTTGGAATAATATTAGGATGGGTGATCTTTTAGAAAATTTTGATGTTTTATTCTTGTGAACATCATCTAGATGCAATGAATGTTAAGTGGACCGTTCATTCTGATAAAATATGGGTTTATGTAAACCACTACTCATGAAATATAGATCAATAAGTTTGACTCAAAAACTACATAATTGAATTCTGATGGAAATATCATAAGAATAAAGAATGTTTTGCAATAAATAAGAAATTAAAAAATCATTTTATCATGGCAATTTTTTTTCCTATCGCGCAACATAGAAATTATCACAACAAAATTGTATGAAGTGTCTTTTAGTGAGATGAATTGAAAGGAAAGATGAATTTGTATATAAAATATAGCTAGAATCAAATGATAAAATAGAATATAATACCGATTCAACTATACTTGAAAAAATTGGGCTATTTTGACCAAAGTTACCAAATACACTACATTTTGCCATATTTTATGTTTCATCATATAGAAGCACATTATCTTTATAATTTTGGATTTCTTAAAAACTATAAAAGGAGATGATATAGTTGGATTCAAATGATAAAATAAAATATAATACTGATTCAACTATACTTAAAAAAATTGGGTTGTTTTGACGAAAGTTACCAAATACGCTACATTTTGCCATATTTTATGTTTCATCGTATAGAAGCACATTATCTTTATAATTTTGCAATAAAATGTTATCTTTGTTATTAAGAAATATTAAAGGAGATGTTAAGAAAATATAAAAAGTATTTTCATTGATTTATAATGGTGAAATTTGTATATTTATTTAGATGTAATGGTTTAGTATAATTATATATTAATAAATGGTATAGTTTTGTGTAATTTTGGGTTTATATTTTATCCTTCATCTATCTTTATTTACACATATTCTTATATATTTGATCTTATCTAATTTATATTTTTACATTTTTCTATACACTCGATATTATAACTCACTTATTACACCTATCTCCATATATTCACTTCCACCCTCAAATTCACACTTCCTTGTCCTAGGTCAATCCTAGGATATATGTGAGCAATCTCATGCCATGTGATCCATTGATCCCTAGAATTCAAAATTAAAAATTAAAAATTTGTCAACTCCTACCTTTTCCACTTGGTATTATGAGCCAACACATCTTTGTGTGATTAGTTTCTCTATCTTAGTAAAATAAAGGCATTCATTGTGCATTAAATCATAAGAAATTCATATTTGAAAAACATATGTATTGAAATGAGAATCATTCTAGGAACACTTGACTTTGGAGTACTAAAATGAAAATGATTCTACATCAAATCATTCTAGGACATTTGTACAATTGAAAAGTGTTGTCTTCAATCTTCTACATGTCCATAAATTTGGTCTACTTAAGGGGTTTCCTACGATAACTTGGCCCTTACAATTTGACAATTTTCCCAAGCCATTTTTAAATACCACCAATCATTGTACATCTTTAGATGCTAGTGATTAAAATCTAGTTAAAATGTGTGCATCACATGTCAAATTATGGCACTAATGATCATTTTTTTATGCATGGAATTGATCCACCAATTTCTAAGAGCAACCTAATTCATATCTCATCATTTTTGTGCTAAGTTACAATCCAAAGTTATGATCAAAACAAAAGACAATTATCTATTAGTCACCATAATCAACTAAGTACATTTATTTACCTTATTTCTATATTATTCTTACATGATATGTCCTAGCTCTTAATTAGGTTAATTGATTATATTAATCTTAAAACTTAAATTTCAACAAAGGAACCCATTTATTTATTAAATTTTGATGAGCCTCTATATTCTAAAACCACATATCATGGGTGATATTTGCATGGAAGGTAAAATCCATAACATCCAAGATTGATTTCTTTGCACACAAAATTAATCTATTGAATTCTCAAAATAATAAAAGGAACCTAATTTTGCATCAATCCATTCAAAGATATTTGCATGACTAAAGAGTGTTTATCATTGATCTCTACAAAATTGTAAAATTAGTCTAATCAAGGGGGTTATGTTGGACTAATCGCTAGTGTCTCCCTTTGGATTCAAGACATGGACTAACTACCTCCTATGGATCCATTTATCTTTGGTGTTTGTATCAAGCATTAATAGGTCAATCTTTTGGCGCAATGACAAACGTGTTCCAATAAATGGTATCAAAACGAGGTCACAGGTTTGAATCCCCTCGGGTGACGCTGAGGGGGAATTGTTAGACTAATCACTAGTGTCTCCCTTTAGATTCAAGACATGGACTAACCGCTTCATGCGGATCTATTTATCTCTGGTGTTTGTATCAAGCGTTAACAGGTCGATATTTTGGTGCAACAACAAGCATGTTCCAATAGGTTGACCTAGCTGAACTGGTCCTTGATGACTGATAATTTTTTCAAGGTATTTTTAAATACTTCTAGTCCTTGCAAATGCATCCTTAGGCATTAGTGGCTAATGTGAAATAGGTATATTAGAGGCCCATAATTAACTAGTTCAAAACTACATACCATCGATGTATTTACATGGAATGCCGAATCCATAGTAGTTAGGTTTGATTTCTCTGCACAAAAAATTAATTGATTAAAATCTTAGAGCAACCCAAATCAAATTTTAGCATTCTACATTCAAACTATAAGATGTTGTAATTCAAAGTTATGATTAAAATAGTAGATAATTATCTATTAGCCACTAAAAATAACTAAGTAAATTTATTTTTATTATTTCTAAACTCCAAAATTCTATTACAATATATATCCAAGCTCTTAATTAAATTAATTGATTGTCATATTCACAAAACCTAATTTTTTATTAATGATTCCATTTATTTTTTTACAATATTACAAGAAATTAATAATTATAATTTTATCTTGATTATATATTTAGTTTTTAATTTTTTCATATTTATATTTTGATAAATAATTTTATTTAATTTTAGAATTAATATTTAATTTATAGTTAATATAAATTATTAATTTTTAAATAATTTAAATAGATTTTAAGATATGACTTTTTTCATCAATTTTTTTGATATGTGTAATAAAAATATGCATATAAAGTACTATATAAAACACTTATTTATCCATCAATATATAATTATTTTATCTATAAATCATTTTTTATATAATATTTTAAATTTTAAATTATCTTATAAGATGCTAAGAAAATTGAAAGGATTGCTCCATACAAGACCATTATGAAAAGAGAAAATTAAAATACTTATTTAACTGATATAAAATTGATATTTAAGAAAAAATATTTGTTAAAATTCATCTTCTTATTTCCAAACAATTTACATGAATATAAATGGTTGAGTTAATACTTAATTATTTATAAAAAATAAAGTTTAAATAATCTAGTTGTCATTCATCATATTAGGGTGACACTTGCAAAAGTAAAAGATTAAGACTTTAATCCAATTCAATAGAATTTGTTGTCTTGCAATACTTCAAAATTTTCAATTTTCAATTGTTATAATATATTATTATGTTAATTAACTTGTTAATTAAATTAGTAAGATATCTTAATTATACCTATCAAAAAATTAAATATTCATAACTTTGATGGCAAAAATAACAACACAACAACTTAACCATCACACCATGCCACTATTTTTTTTAAAAAAAATTTATTGAAATAAACTGTAAAAAGATTACAAAAATAATAAATAGCAGTTCAGAAAGAAGACTGAAAGTGAAAGACAACAAGACCAACACCTTATAGTTTTTACAATAACAGTACAACAGCTGCAAGAGATAACATACATCAGTAAAAAAGGCAGTTTTCTTATAAATATTTATTGTTAATAATTATGAAATATAAATATTTATTTTATATTAATTCAGATAATATTAAGTAGATGTAAGAATTTGTGGAAAAATGAATCATGTAGAAAAATTTCTTTGGATTCAAAGAAAAGCAGCAAAATAGATCTGAGTGGTCATTTAAATATATACTAAAGCATTCTAAAGGATTTTTTTCCATTTTAGACTGAGACAAAGGGGAAAATGAACTTGTGCAGAAGATTAGCATGTGTACTACATATTTTGATTTAGCTCAAGATAAAAGAATGGGTGTCTGTTCTGACTAACATAAATTACAAGAAAACTCTAGGTTTTGGATTTGCTTTGAGAACTAATCAAAGGGAAAAGTAAAATAGAATGTATACCTGTGACAATTGCTGTTAAGCCTGTGGCATCTATTCCTTGTGTGACTTGTTCAGCTGTTGAAGAAAATGAAAACCCAGAGGGACCTCTCCTTCGTACCACCCTATTCATCTCCTCTTCGCTCTCTTTTAATGTCTAAGAAATGTGTATATGATGTTTAGACTGGTGAATGGTGTGTATATATATATAATATTTTTTTTTTTTTTTTTTAAAAAAAAAAGAGGGTAAAAACTTTATTGAATCATAACAGCATTACAAAGTCCAAAGAAGGAAGCCACAAGGGGCCAAAACAACAAGAATTAATTCACACCCAAGAAGCACCTCATATCCTCAGCAACCCACTCCTCAAGAACAGGGGCCATATCAACAGGGAGATTGCTCCAATCATCCACAGACCAAGAATCAGTCTTTTCCGACGCCCATCTAGCCAGCCCATCAGCCACCCTATTCCACTCCCGTGGAATATGACGAAAAACAATGGACTCCAAGGTAGAGCACAGAGAAATAATCTGTTTGACAACCACAGCTAGCTGCCAATTCACATCCTCCAAATTTTGATTATTCAACATATCAATAACCACCTGAGAATCAGCTTCACAAACAATCCGCCGCCATCCAAGGGAAACCGCACGCTCAACCGCCAAGAGAATAGCGCTAGCCTCCATAAGATTATTAGTTTGCAAACCACGATACATAGAAAAGAAGAAAACCACCACTCCAAGGCTATCTCTACCAATACCACCAACCCCAGCATGCCCAGGGTTACCTCTAGAAGACCCATCAGTATTAATTTTCAACTCCCCTAGAGCAGGTGGGCACCAAAAGCCCTCACGAGCAACCCTCTCACGCCCACGCCTACGATGCACTTTACTCATAATACACTTCCCCCCTGTGGCAAGACCCAGGGAATTTACAACACCCAAGTCCCCAGGAGCAATCGGCACAGACAAGTCACACTTTGCAGTCAAAGTCTCCAGCAAAGCCCCAAGAATTCGCCTCCAAAGTTGCCCCACGAGCAATTTTTTATCCAAGAATATTCTTCTGTTACGTTCCAACCAGATTTTCCAAACAATCAAACTAGGACCAATGCTCCAAGCAATTTTAAGAAAAGAGGTTGTAGCAGGAGAAGAACCCTGTCTCTTCCAAAAATCCTCCAAAGAAGAGACATGGCAACACGGTAAGCTCCAAAGATTCCACCAGTGATGCCAGATAGTCTTAACAAAAGAGCACTGAAAAAATAGATGTGATAAGCATTCATCATGCTGACCACATAGAATGCACATGGAGGGGCCCTGGAACCCACGTTTGCAAAGATTATCCCAAGTAAGACACTTACCTTGAACCACGAGCCAAGAGAAAAAATTACACTTAGGCCAAGCAAATTTATTCCAAGCATGCTTCCACCAAGAAACCTGGGAGCTTCCAAAGACCTGTTTATCCAAAACCTGATAACCAGAGGCAACCGAAAATTTTCCTTTCAAGTCAGGTCCCCAAGCAAGCACATCAGCCCCTTGGAGAGAATTGCAGACACGACTCGATAAAATCTTAGCAAGCTCTTGACGATCCTCCACTGCACCACCAGGAGGCCAATCCAAGGGGCTCTTCCACCTAGACACAGAAATTTGACCCAAAGATTGTTGAGATTTAAAATCTGCCACATGACTCCAACCCGCCTCCACAAAAATCTGGCACAAATCTTGGAGATGGGGATGAGATGACACAATGGGTGGGTATCCATCCCAAGAATCATACCAGAAAAGAGCATCTCGACCCCCATTACAAATCCAAAAAAGTCCCTGTTTAACCAACTTGGCACCACGTTTAAGGGTACTCCAGATCACAGAGCCTTTCCCTTCCATACTAAACCTTGATACCTCCCTACTTTCTACTGCCCCCAAATATTTGAAGGTCAGAATTTTAGCCCAGCACATATGCTGTTGAGAGCACCAGCGCCAATACAACTTAGCAGCCAAGGCCTACCCATTCAAATCAGCCTGCCGTAAACCAAGACCCCCCTCTTGCTTTGGCCTACAAACAACATCCCACTTCACAAGACTCCATTTTCTATGAAGAAGATTACCAGCCCACAGAAACTGACGAGACAATTTCTCGAAATCTCTAATAAAACTTGAAGGAGCAGAAAGAACAAAGCATTTATAAATAGGAAGAGCCTGGACCACCGACTTTAAAAGAGTCACTCTACCTGCTGAAGAAAGCCACCTGCAAGTCCAATGACTGACCAATCCTCGAAACTTATCAAGAGTCTCTTGCCAAAACCTTTTGGGGAGAGAGCGAACAGCAAGAGGGATTCCAAGATAGGAAAAAGGAAGCGAACCAATCTGAAACCGAAGGATACCAGCAATTCTCCTTTGAATACCTTTAGGAGTGTGGAAGAAATATATGAAGGACTTCCCCTCATTTATGCATTGCCCAGAAGCTGCCAAGTAACTGTCCAAAACACTGCGCCAATTGAGAGCCTCCTCAACCTTAGCCCTACCCATCAAGGCAGTATCATCTACAAATTGCAGATGAGACTGAGGGGGAATACCATCTCCCCAACTCCATCCCTGAAGCAATCCACTAGCAACCTGAGCACGAATGAGTCTTCCCAGGCCTTCCGCAAGGAGGATGAATAAGTAAGGAGATAGGGGATCTCCTTGCCTAAGGCCTCTAGAAGCACCAAACAAACAAGTGGGCTCACCATTGATAAGCACCGAAAAGGAGGAGGAAGTGACACAACTCCTAACCCATTCAATCCAACCCTCAGCAAAGCCAAAAGCTCCAAGGATTTTAAATAGAAAACTCCATTTAACACGATCATAAGCTTTAGCCATGTCTAACTTGATAAACATAGATTTATCTTTTGAGGATTCCATAGAATGGATGGCCTCAGCAGCAATAACTACCCCATCCATGATCTGTCTTCCAGCAACAAAACCCCCCTGCTCTTCAGAAATTAAGTCATCAAGCCAAGGCTTCAGCCTTTCTGCGATCAACTTAGTAATAATTTTATACACAACATTACATAGAGCTATAGGCCTAAACAAATCCAAGGAGTTAGCTCCCACCTTCTTAGGAATAAGAGCTAAAAATGTAGCATTTAGGGACTTCAACATTTGTTTATGCATAAAGGATTCTTGGACAACCTCTAAAAGGTCCAATTTAACCACTTCCCAGAACTCCTGAAAAAATTCAATGGGGAATCCATCAGGCCCAGGAGCTTTACCTTTCTTCATCTGGAATACAACCTTCTCAAGCTCCGACAAGGTAATAGGAGCAAGCAATGATTCATTCATTTCATTAGTCACCAGCTTCGGGATACAATCTAAAATTTTAGCTTCATCCTCCTCCGCAGGAGGCGAATCCTCAGAGAAAAGGGTAGAGAAATATCGAATGCATTCAGCTGAAATAGAGGCTGAAGAGGACAAAGATTCCCCATTAGGCAACAGAATAGAAGAAATAGCATTACCTTGTCTCCGATCCTTAACTGAGTTATGGAAGAAAGCAGTGTTTCGATCCCCAGCCTGGAGCCATTCAATACGAGACTTTTGTTTCCAAAAAATCTCTTCTCTTAACTCCCATTCCTCAAGCTCTTTTGTTGCAGCAACCTCTAATAAACTCAGCTCCTCTGAGAGGCCTTGATCTCGAATTTGTCTGGTAATTAGGTCTAGATTATCTCGCGCCTTTTGCTTTTCCTGAAATAAGTTACCAAAATGCTGCCTATTCCATCTTTTCAATCTGTATTTAACATACTGGAGCCTCTTTGAGAAAGAGTACATGGCAGTGCCATATGCTGGCTTCCCCTGATCCCACCAACTAGGGAGCAAAACATGAAGAGATTCATCCCTAAGCCACATGAGTTGGAACTTAAAGGTCTGTCTAGCACACCGTTGAGGCACATCAACCACTAGCTTAATAGGCCAATGATCAGAACCACGACCATCCAAAATTTCAGAGCTTATCAACCACCTGTCCCCCACCCAAAAACTAGACACCAAAAATCTATCAAGTCTTTCAGAAATAGAGGCATCGCCAATTCTCCTATTATTCCAAGTAAAAAGACCATTGCCAGGTTTGATATCCACAAGATTCAAAGCAGAGATATTGTCCTGGAGCAATAATGCAGAAGCCTCCAACCTTGCAATACCACCTCATTTTTCTGCAAGCTCCGTGATAGCATTAAAATCGCCTCCAATAATCCAAGGATGGTAGGGAAATAAGCTGCGAACTAAACGAATGTTGGACCACAAAAGTTGCTTTCCTTGCAACTCCACAGGCGCATACACATTGGAGAAGAGAGCAATTTCCCCTGACATAAAACAAGAGGCCACCATGGAAAGGGAGGACCTGAAAGACACCCACCAAAGGGGGCAAATCTTACGCGGGTTCCATAAACATGCCACCCCGCCAGAAGACCCTTGAGCACCAATGCATTGGCATCCACCATTCCCCCATAACTTAGGAACTAGATCCATCATACCCTCCACAGAGAGCTTAGTCTCCTGCAAAAAAAGAACATCAGGCGAATGACACCTAATCAAATCCCGAACAGCTTTTTGTCTAGGGCCACTGTTCAAGCCCCTAACATTCCAAGAGAGAACTATCATTTCGAGGGGCATGAAAAATGCGAATCCAGAGTCTTGACTGACCCTGACTCCACCAAAGTCTCCCCTATCATCTTAATCTTTTCCTCATCCTTCTTCCTTCCCAGCTTAGAAATTTTCTCCGGCCCCCCCTTCTTGAGAACTTTTTGCAGAACACCCAACTGAGAGGACGCCTTAATATTCTTCTTGCCCACCTCTGGACCAACTTTTTGCAAGAGGTGAACCTTATCTACACTATCTTTCACTACCTCAGCACTACCACCCAACTCAACCTGAACCTCCATTTGACGATCTGTCCCTAGAGCCGAAGTCCCATCAGTAAGCGGAGCCATAATCCCCTCTGAGTTGAGCAAAACCTGACTAGAATCTTTCCCAACCTCATCTAAGCATGGCACTCCCATACCCCCCTCCTGTTGGGGAGTAAGCATTGCCTCAACTAAAGGGCCATGCTGATCAATATCCAGAGTCCCATGATCTAGATCCAAAAATCCTGGGTTCACCTCCTGTTGACTAAGATCCTCTAGCACCTCAAACCTGTTGAAGGTGTCCTCCTCCTGCCTGTCCTTCAAAGTCCTTTTATGACCTTTATTTCTGTTTCGGCCTCTAACGGGAATAAATCCATCTTCCCTACCACCAGAACCCTGAATGGGGTCCTTGCCCTTATCCACCCTAGGTGGATTAGCTGAAGGTTGAGAAGAATGAGCCTCCAAAGGCTTGGCCTTTGGACATCTGCGCAGGAGGTGACCATACTCATGACAGAAACGACAACGGAAGGGAAGTGTTTCATAATCCAGCTGTTGCACCCATGAATAATCTCCTGCACTCACTTCTAACGAGTCTGGCAATGGCTTACTTAAATCAATTTCTACACAAAACCGGGCAAAAGTCATTACCTTTTTGAATTGTGTTTGCTGAGAAGAACCCACAGGTTTCCCCAGCTTCGAGGCTAATAGGCACAACACATCCTCTCGCCAGCATTCCACAGGGAGCCTTGGAAGACGGACCCAAACCGGAACCCGATTCGGAAGTTCCTCTGCCGGGTTGAAGCCAGCATGCCATGGCTTAATAAATAAGCCCACCTGGTTATAAAAATACGGGCCCCCTTCAAAAATCCTATTCCGATCAGCCAAACAATCAAAAGTAACCATGAAGTAGTTATTTGCCAGGAGGCGGATCTCCATCTCTCCCTCAGGCATCCATGTCTTTTGAGCCCACATCTCCAAGAATTGCAAAGAAATTTTCAAACCTAAGAATTTGCAATAAAGAGAATGTCGTGCATAATAATCAATGTCTTCAGCCAACATCTCCATTGGAATGACTACGCTCGGCCTCTCTTTACACCGTTCGAGGCACCCATTAATCTTCGGAATTCTAGGCCCCCCTACCGAGCCCATCTCGACTTTCTCAGGTTCCACCGAGAAAAGATTATTATCAAAAATCTTCGAACCCTGTGGAGAGGGTTTCGATCCAAAAGCAGAACGAAAGTCCATATTGGGACAAACCCTAGAAGATTCTCCAGTATCCATCAAAGAGCACACAACGCAAGATGAGCAAGCAAGGCCCAAATAAAACCAAGAGCCCTTCGAAGAAGGCACACTCCACTGGACACCAAGGTCGCAACCCCCCAACCCCAGAATACACACCTGCTGCAAAAGAAAAGAGCCTCCCCCCAAATAGCGTAAAAAAAAACCCACCCCCAAGAAGCTTCAGAGACGAAGAGAACAAATCCGACCCCCAACTACACATGCAACCACCAAAAGACCACATGCAGGCCGAGCCTAGATGGCTGCGGCCTCATGCAGCGCTTGCAGAGCCCACATTTCTAAAATCAAATCATATATATAATATCAGTAAACTCGCATTTTGTCTTTTTTGTCTGAAATTGACAATAATTTTGTGGAAAAAAAATCATATAAGGATATGGGTGAGATCATTCTTTGTTTTGAAAAAATGGGTTTCTAAGAATTTTGGACTTTAATGGGCTAAAAGTTAATTTTTATAAGATGATGTCAGAATGTTTCCCAATGAGGGAATCTAAAAACTTATTTCATAACTCTCTGCAAAGAAATATATATAAATATATGAATAGATAGAAACAAATAATGGAAGAAAACAAATTTCAGGGAAGGCAGAAGATCTGGTGAAGATCAAGTGGATGGATAGTGTAAGAAAGCTTTGGATCTTTAATGGAAGTTTGAGTGTTGATTTAGTTTTGGTCAGTTGTCTTAGCCCACTACGTAATGAGGATTGACTTCTGGAAATTTAGATTTAAGAAATCATGGGAGGGAAAAAGTGTTTCATAAAGTTTTGGTAACATACAAAATGACATTTTAAAGAATTTTTAACCATAGTTAATAACAAAAGAGAAGATAAACACAATTAAATATTTTTATAATATAGATTATTTATGTACTGTTGTAAAATGTGTTTTTATTTTTATATTTATTTGGGTTTGGTTGTTATGTAATAATAAACAAATAAATTGTGTGTCATTAATTAAGAGTGGGCGTACAATTTGAATTTTAATATATTTCTAATATTATTTTGTAATGTTATTATATATAGATTATGTGTATGTAAGGAAATGTAGAGATCACTAGTATGAGAATAACTTTCAACATTAATCTTATTATGAGAGATGTCACAAGTTATCCAATCTATACAAATCCAACAATATTCTAGCATAGTACCAACAACACTAGAATCAATGTAATGTCATTCACAAAATAATTACAATATAACATCATGTTTCAAGCCTTCACAAAAGATTAACATTCTCAATCAATGATGAAACCATGCAAAAAATAGCTTTTTTTAGTAGCAATGATCAATTTTTGTTGCATTCCTCATTAGAATAATTCAAAAACAAATAAGATCCATGCATCCCACTCAATGCAACTCAAGATCTCCTCAACAAGTAACTCAAGCCCTCTAAGTAAATACACCAAACTTGACTCATGACAAGCATGCAAAAGAAGATAATTTCTAACCTCCATCTTAAGTCTTCTATTTATCGACAAGAGGGCAACAAGAGTGGAAAAACTTACTAATTTAAATATAGACACTCTTAATCAATGTGCCAAAACACCAACAATCATTGCACTCAAGTACATATCCAAGGTGGGCACCTAAGTTTCACTCTAGAACTAAGAGTCATTGCAACCTCCAAGGCAACTCAAATATTTTTTCAATCCAAGCATTCAAGATGACTTGTCTCATATGACCACACATTAAATATGGGATAGTGAGCTACTAGAATTATCTATCCTCCATAGTTACACTATCAATTAATATATTTGTGAGATCATAAACTAGACACACCTTGTAGAAGCCTTCCCTCTTTTTTATTTACTTATTGTTTAATATTGGGAAAATGTGGCTCAACCTTGCAAGTTCCTAATATTTATATTTATTAACTAAATTTAAAATTTATTTATATTTAATTACTATTTTTTTCTTACATGAGTGGGGCATCCCACTCTGAGGAAGCATAATTTACCATATTTCATCCATCTTGGAATGTGTGTAAGAGGATGTAAGATAAATGTAACATCATTATGATGTGCAAAAGCATCATATGACATTGTAAGAAGGGATTTATGAAAAAAGTCATATGATTTTTAAGAGCATGATTATAGGGAAATTTTTTTAACACACACCAGAATACTGAGAGGGGAGTGAGTCAATATACAATCAAATCTCAAACCCTCTGAAGCAAACTTAAACTTAAACTTTACAGCAAAAATAGAAACATGAAAGATCAACACAATGCACAACACCACACAACAATAGATGTACCTGAAAAACCTCAAAGGGGAAAAACCACAATGAGAAATGTTTCTAGGAGCTACTATCCTAATCCAACCTCACAAATGAATAACAGTTACAACTTATTTTAGGGCTACAACCCAAGGAAGCTACTACTCCATGAAAAGGTTTTAGGGTCACTCCAAAGGAAGCTACAACTCCCTATAGACTTTGTTTTAGGGCTACAACCCAAGCAAGCAACTACTCCTTGATTTGAGAATAAACTCAGTAATTATTACATAATGATAGTCCTTCCATTGCCTGAATCTGACAATTACCCTCAATCCTTTTTATGATTGCAATTCTAATTTTTCCCTTCTCTTTTGATGATTGTAATTTTGCTTTGATAACTCTTCTACAACTTCAAATGTCTTCTCTGCGTCTTACTAGCTCATTGCTTTCAGCCTTCAAAAAAAAATTCCTTTGGCTCAGTACCTCCACAAAATAGTTAGGTTCACTCTTTACTTCCCTTCTATCACAAAAATATGATCAACTTGAATTTGAACGAAATATTTCACTTCTACTCTTTCTCTTTCAGTCGCTTACATAAATATTGCATTATGTATCCTCGACCTTCTTGACCGATAGATACACAACCTAGATCAACTAGGTTTTCAATATATACAAGATATTACATTACATATGTCAGCTATAATAAAGAATATTACAATTACAAGTTGGCCAAAGATCAAACAACAACATGAAACGTGTAGAGGGCAAGACCCAAATGGACTACACATAACAAGTTAGGAAGAGGAACATGCCTTGCAAATTCCAAACATGCTTAACCTGGTCTTAAACATTCTTCACAACTTTGGTCTTCAATAAACAACATTTGAATGCTTTGCAAATTCAAATTAGGTCAGCCTTAAGAAAGAAAATATGAAACTTGTAGCATGTCGACCATTACAACATTGGGGGTACACATGAATGATAAATCATTGCTTGTGCTTCTTCCAAATGAGTTGGCATGACCCATACAACACCTTCAAACACTTCTTGAACTCCACTCGAAACTTGAACTCATGGCGCACACCTTCAACATACATCAATTGACCAAGCAAAAGCATAACCTAGCAACACCTTCATTCAAGATCATAATCTATTCTAAAGAAACCAGACAACACCTTGTAGAGCAACATAAAACATCACAAGATACTCATGAATAGTCCAATACATCTCTTTCACAACCTCATGCAACAACAAGTTGGTGCAAGCCAACAGACATGAAACCAATCACCAGACAATAGAGTCTTGCACTTTATCATATACAACTTTCTCTATAGAAGCACTAATGACATGAAAATTTGAATATACAACCTTCAAAACTCACTAAAATTTTAACTTTTGAACCACACAACCATATCTTCAAATTCCAAGGAATGTAAAGCCAAACTTTTTACCTCTGTGAGCATCCTCACAAAAATAACATTGTCTTCAAACTGTCACTTCAAAAACATCTATCTTGAAACACAAATGAGTTAAAACTAGGACCACACATGATTTGACACATCATGAATCTATCTCCAAAACCGCAAGAGCACAACATCACCAATGGAGAAATATAGAGCACCTCTCAAAGACTCAAGCATCCAAGTTCAACCAGACCACAACTCTCTTAACCAAACTGCAACAAACTCAAACATACTTTTGACATCAATGGAAACCTATCTTATCAATTTGCAATAATCCTCCCCTTTGGCATTGATGGAAAAACCAATCTGACATGCACACTTCTCCCCCTTTGATATCAAGGAAAAAGGGAAACATTCTCTTCTCCTTTTGGTGCACAATCTATCTCCTTCAATTTCTCCCCCTTAGGGCACAAGCTCTCCCCCTAAGATGCACAATGCATACTCTCTCCCCCTTTGAAATCAAGGACAAAGGAAAAATTTCTTTCCCTCTTTCAAGAAAAAATTCTCTTCTTCAAAGCTCTCCCCCTTTGATGTACATTTTCTCTACTTCTTGAAACAACAACCACTACCTACTCCCCTTGAGAGGTAGCCACCATTAGTTCAAGAATAAGGATATATCTTGAATTACTCCCCCTGGACAGATGCACCAACTATGCATCTAGAGAGAAAAGGAGGGGAAATTATCCCTAACTTCTATCAGGGATACTCAAATGTACCATTTTCAAGAGCCTTTGTGAAAATGTCTGCAATCTGGTCTTTTGTAGGTACATACTTGAACTTGACTTCTTTTTCTACAACCTTCTCTCTTAGAAAGTGATGATTGATATTTTTTTGATTCTAGAATGCATCATTGGATTCTTGGAAATATTGATAAAACTTGTGTTATCGCATAAAATAGGAATAAGCTCATCATAATGTATCTTGATATCCTTCAATATTTGCTTCACCCCTAACACTTGAGTACAACAAGATGTTGCTACAATATTCTCTACTTCTACAATGAATAGGGATACTGAATCTTGTTTCTTACTATGCCATGAAACCAATATGAGCTTCCTAAACAGAAAGCATCACCACTGGTACTCCTATCGTCCACACAACTAGCCTAGTCAGCATCAGTGTAAGCATTTAGATCAAATCCATTAACTTTAGGATACCATAATCCATAATCTGAAGTAATTTTCAAGTATCTAAAGATTATTTTGACATCCTTCACATGTGTTTCTTTAGGATTATCTTGAAATATTGCAACCAAACATATCACATACATGATATCAGGTCTTGAAGTAGTTAAATACAATAAGCTTCCAATCATAGATATAATTTATAGAGTCTGATCAACTAGGGGAGACTCATCATCTTTGCTCAAATGACAACTAGTAACCATGGGAGTACCAACTGGTTTACAATCCTCCAAACCAAACTTCTTCAACATCTCCTTGACATACTTTGTTTGGGAAATAAAGATACCATCATTCAATCAATCAATTTGAAGACTAAGAAAGAAGATAACTCACCAATCATAGACATCTCAAATTCCTTCTACATTTCTTCAATAAACATCTTGCATATCTCATCATTTCCACCAAATATTATATCATTAACATACACAATAACTATCAAAATTATTTCATCCTCAATATTGAAGTAAAGATTACTATATGTGGTACCTTTCTTGAATCCTTGCAAAAGCAAGTATTTATCCAACCTTGCATACCAAGCCCTAGGAGCTTGGAGACCATAAAATTCATTTTTGAGTCTGTAAACCATGTTTGGTTCTTTTGATAATCAAAATCCATTAGGTTGCTCTATGTAAACTTCTTCCAAATCTCCATTTAGGAAAGATGGCTTAACATCCATTTGATAAACTTTGAAGTCCTTGTAAGTGAAAAAATCAAGAAATATTTGAATAGCTTCCATCCTTGCAACTGGAGAAAAAGTCTCCTCAAAATTAGTACCTTCTACTCGTGAGTAGCCTTTACATACCAATCTAGATTTTTTTCTTACAACTTCTCCTTCCTCATTCAATTTATTCCTAAATACACACTTTGTTCCTATCACGTTTTTGTTCGTAGGCCTTGGAACCAATTTCCAGGTTTGATTCTTCTCAATCCAATTCAATTCTTCTTAAATTTCTTGTATCCATCCTTCATCTTTGCTGGCATCAATAATTTTTTTTAGGTTCAACCTTTGATAGTAAATAAAAGTTTACTTGTTCACTTGTCTTTGCATGCCTTCTTTTGGTTAGCATTCCTTCATTCTTATCACCAATGATCTAATCTTCTAAATGATTTATTTGAAATGTATAGGAGCGAATTTGCACCCCTCTTGCAAATAACCCTTTTACACCCTCCACCTTAGAAAAATGAAATCTGACCAAGTAATTCCACGTCCTCATTCCATACTAGTGTTGGTGGGGGAATTTCTATCAGGGATGCACACATAATGCACAAACATCTGTGCAACGTGTTTCCATCCTAATAGGATTCCTACCTTTGGAATTTGCAGAGACATTAAGATCTCCACTGGCAACAAAACGTAATACCCTTGCGCCTTCCTGTTGGCCTTTGAATAACTCTTTCCCTTCCAAACCTTCTTTAAATGACTATCTTTCACTTTCAATCCAACTTCTACACACTAATTCAATCATCTTCACATTTCTTAATATACATTCTGAGATCTTCTTGGAAATTATTGCTCCATACTCTTGCTACTTGCTGCACTATTGGCTTTTCAATTCCAACAATCACAACATCCTACACATTTACCACAAAAGTTGCAGCTTGGTGTCTTGTGAGACTTCTTTTGGTGTTGTTGCGACTGCGTTGACTTTGCCATAGTTGTGGACTTGCATCCCTCTCTCATTGGCCTTGAGTGCCTTTGGTCAAGGGTGGTAACACTTTCGTATTACTACTTTGTTGTTAGATTTGAGTAACATAGTATCTCTTGTAGTGTTTGGCTTCATTTCCATTTCAACATTGCTTCCTTTATCATATTTTTATCTCTTTATCTATCTAGCTATCCGTGGAGGTGAAAACACCAAATCGGGGGTTTGATTGCGGCAAACCCCTATACAACCCCAACATTTTTCCTCTCTTAGTTGTTTTTAGGTACACATTTGTGTGGAGCTTGCTAGTGAATTGGACCCTTCGTGAGTTCACTTCCACCACCTTCAATTTCGTCACTTCTATATCACTTTTCTATCATTCTAAGTTATTCTACTGTTTATCATTCTAGTTAGCATCTTATATTTCAACATCTAAGCTGTTAGTAGGTTTTATGCCATTTTCACTAGTACCCTTTTACACTTTTTTCCCATATAGACACCAACACACCTGTGAGACACCAACACGTCATGTTGTCATCCCTAATTTGTATTGTTGTCCTCTAGCAGAGAGTTTTCTAAGGTACGGTTTGGATTTTAGAAACCTACTCACTTAGCACCACCAAAACTTTCTATTTAGTAGAGTGATAGAAGCACTGAGAGTGCTCTTCATTCTCTATCCTTGACATCAAATACCTGTGCAGTTGAGGTATATTAGGGCTTGCACCTTCTGCTCTTAGCTCTCTATGACCTAGAGCCTTGGTGTGGTTGGTCCCCCTTCTCTACATTCTAGTGAACCTGATGTGAACAACGTCTATCTATTTCTTTGCGTTGAGACTTTTTCCCTCACACTTGGTGATTGTTGCAAACTTGGGTGTTGTGATATTTTTATGAACATCACAACCTAGTCCAATACCTCTGGATACATTGTTAGAAGAAGTGTGTGACACTTACAAATGAAAAAGATGAAGGCCACTTCTAGTTTTACTACTGGTTTTTCTATAGGCTTTACATATGATATGGGTTTCATTGATGAGACCACTCGTGCACCCACTCCTCCAGTGTCTCCTACAACTTTGTGGACATGGATGAATATGAGGTTGTACACATTCCTGTAGAAAACCTTTTGGCATTAGACAAGAGGCTATTAGACCTCATGAATTATTTGGAGAAAGCATCAAATATGACAAGATTTGCTAGGCTTATTAGCAAGGTGAGATACATGTTAGGAATGGATCAGATGGGCGTAGAATTCTTACAAGACCTCACTGATCTAACTGAAGCATACATCCCTTTGTATAACACTAGATTGAGTACCACCCTAGGAGAGGTGCTTGATGCCTATGAGAGACAAATAGGTGTTTTGATGCCTACCATGCCTATATGCATGGATGAAATAGGCCCCTTGATCAACATTTCCTCTGCTTTTCAAAAACCCCACACTATCAAGACGAGTAGAATACCCCTTGGTTTTAGTTTCACCCCTCCTAATGCCCCTGGTGGTGGGGGCTCCAGTGGGATGAGTGGTGGTGGTTTTGGTAGCGGTGGTGGAATTGGTGGTGGTGGATCTAGCGAAGGCCACGGTGGTGGCTTCGGTAAAGTTCATGCTAGTGGTTCCAGTGGTGGCTCTGGTGGTGGTCATTACAGTGGCTCTAGTGGTGGTTCTAGTGGTGGTGGTTCTGGGGGAGGTTCCATTGGACCTTTGTCATCTTTAAACCCTATTCTAAATGCTCTCCTTCAGAATATGGGCCAAATAGAAAACCAATTGGAAAACCTCTCTCAAGCCTCCTCCTAGCCTATCTTTTAGCCCTTCTCCTAATATAGTTCATTGTCGGTAATAATTTTGAGCACTTCTTTCCCTTAGGGAATGGAGATTTCTAAGTTCAAAAAGTATGGTGGTAAAGGGGATCTGCAAACACATGTATCTACTTTCAATTTGATGTGCATGGATTTCTTTCACCACAATGCTCTAATGGAAAATATTTTCCCTTGATCTCTCAAGGATACAACACTAGAGTGGTACTATTCCTTTCCTGACAATTCTATATTCTCATTTGACTATCTCGTCAATCAATTTCTCCATCAATTCTAGGCTAACATTGGTTTGAAGCTATCCTTCTTGGATCTCATCTAATGTAAGCAAGGAGAACATGAGAAGATAATTGATTTCATTGCACAATATTGAGCACTCTTTTCAAAATCTTGTATCTGCTTCCCAGCTCAGATGTGCAGAAGTTATTCATAGGCAACTTGCAACGATCCTAGTAGGAGAAATTTTCCTAAATGAAATACCCTTCTTTCGCACATCTGTGTATTGCGTTGCAAGTACCAACAAACGGTGGTTTAGTTTGGGGGATCCTCCTCGTCCTCCCATTTCGAAGGAAAATCTATAGTGTCCATTTCAGGAAAAGGAAAGGTTTTTGCAAACATAGTTGTCACGACTAATGATCATGACCTCAGGTGTAACAAAAAGTTTACAAAATTATTTGAATCTTATTCTTCTATTCTACAAAATTTATTAAAGGATAAGATGATTACATTGGAAAATCCTTGACCTTTGAAGGAACTCTATCCTGATTAGTATGATGGAAACATGCATTTTTTCAGTACCATCATAGCGGCTTCTCCTGAAAGTTGATATGTTTCCCACACAACCTTAGTCTAATCAAATAGGTTATGAAGTCCAAAATATTTCTCCATCTCAATGATCCATGCCCCATCTCTAGCATTGATGGCTTTTCCATCAAACTTAGGCATGCTTTTGAGATCCTTTCTTGGTTCTTCCTTAATTCAACCTTGAGGGCCTTCTCCTGGATTGCCTTTTGTAAGGAAAGCTTAGGTGCAGAACAAACTCTCCTAAAGCCAAAACCTTGGGGAAGAATGCAGATATGACTTTAAATTTTTGCAATTACAGTTCAATAAGATACACTTGAAAAGAATAATAGAAAAGAGAAATGAGCACATACACAATTGAACACCAGATTTACGTGGGAAAACCCTTATGGGAGAAACCCACCACACCAAGAAACACCTCTTTGTATTACAATAAAAAAAATTACATACAGAGTACAGACTTCACTTTCTGATGTCAATTTTACAACAACACTCACTGATCAATCTTGTACAGAACATTAATCTTACAATGCTCTCAAGCACATACCATGACCCACTCAGATTAATCTATGTTCAGTATTGAACATAAATCTCTATTACCCCAACCGATCATTGTCATTCATTACATAGTATATCTCATTATGTTCATGGTTTGTTGATCTTCCCCACAGGAATGATCACAACTGTTCAACTTCCAACGGTTCACATTTTGCTTCTCTCATTGGCTCAGAACATGCCATGTAGGACAGACGTTCGGTCAAAGAATTTCAAATGGAATCGCATGTTGGTGAGGCACTAGACGATGTCTCCCTGATACCAAAATACCCGATCACATAGCTATCAGCAAGAGCAACACCATCGACAAGAGTCATACCGAATGAACCAACCTGTCGGTGAGAGAAACATCCATTGGAAATATCCCACATTGACGCGGAATATTAGTAGTCATTAGTTTATAAATAAAATCCTAAAGACTTTAGGTATCCACGAGTTAGTCTTTTTATTTCCAACTTACTCGTACACCACATTTGACCATCGCACCGAACTGTTGGTCATTCCTTGTGGTCTTCACCATGACACGCATTCACTGCTTGTGCAATTCCAGAGAATCAAGTTGGGAATCTTCAATATTCTCAACAAGTCTCCTGGAATTCCAAGTGGTCCCCACATCCATCGACTTAGGTTAGGACAATCCCGAACACCGTGACATGAAAGGAGATCGCCCAGTCAAGAAATTATGAAACTTGTGAATTGTGTGACAAGGTTCCAAGGTTATAGAAAACACCGATGCCGCGACAACGAAGGAAGTCGGTCAGTTGGAAAATTCTATAACTTCCAGACTCCGTGAAAAGGTTCCAAAGTTAGCAACTCTAGCTATCGGCCGACAATGAGGACTTAAACAGAAATACAAGCCAGCAAGTTGAGGCACACTTTCCAACAATCTCCCACTTGACGAAGACTTATTGACTTCCTTTAAACTTGAAGTTAATGAAGGTCATGGGTTCCAAGGCCCATCGAACTGGCACACCACTTATACTTGTTTGTGCTCACTAGTTTCATCAATGCATCTGTAACATTTTCCAGAGTATCCACTTTTTCTAAAGAGACCTTTCCATCCTCCACCATATCTCGTACAAAATGATTCTACACATCAATATGTTTCGTCCTAGCATGGAAAGTAGGATTTTTTGCCAAACAAATAGCACTCTGACTGTCACAGTAAATTGTAATTTTCCCTGCATCAAACCCAATGTTAGAACATAAATTTTTTAACCAAATTGCTTCTTTACAGGCATGTGTTGTTGCCATGTATTATGCCTCTGTAGTGGGCAAAGCGACCATAGCATGCCATTTACTCATCCAACTAATTGCACTACCATTCATCATGAAAATATATCCACTGGTGGATCTTCTGCTGTAGATGTCCCCTACCCAATCAGAATCCACATAGCCTCGAATGCTGAGAGTCCTCTGTGATTCAACCAAATTTCCATGGTAACATAAAGCATATTATGAAGTGCCCTTCAGATATCTGAACACTCTTTTCACAACATCCCAATGTGTCCTTCCAGGATTTTCCATAAAACGACTAAGTACTCCCACTGCTTGGGCAATTTCTGGCCTTGTACAGACCATTGCATACATTAAACTGCCAATTGTACTAGCATAAGGCACTCTGGTCATGCCCTCCATCTCATTAGGAGATTTTGGATATTCTTCAACAGATAGCTTCGGTCCCTACAAAACTAGAACAACTAGTTGGTTGCACTCATTCATACAAAATCTCTCCAGAACAGTATTAATATACTTACTCTGACTGAGCCAAAGTTTTCTACTCTTCCTGACCCTGGTTATTTCCATTCCTAGAATATACCTGGCTGCACCAAGATCTTTCATTTTGAATTTTGCAGACAACTAAGATTTTAGATCAGAAATCATTAACTTACTATTGCCTATGAACAATATATCATCAACATAGAGAGCAATAATAAGAGCACGATCATTTTCAGCTTTGAAGTACACACAGTGATCAGATTTCAATCTTACAAATTCCAATGACAAAACAAACGTGTCAAACTTCTGGTACCACATTCTAGGAGATTTTTTTAATCCATACAAAGATTTTTTCAACTTGCAAACTAGAATTTCTTTACCTTTTTCCACAAAGTGCTCTAGCTAGGACATATAAATTTCTTCTTCTAGGTCACCATGAAGAAATGTT
>VDFB02028297.1:28062-41157 GCA_007258455.2 Sequoia sempervirens
TTGTGCAATTCTAGAGAATCAAGCTGGGAATCTTCAATATTCTTAACAAGTCTCCCAGAATTCCAAGTGGTCCCCAGATCCATCGGCTTAGGTTAGGACAATCCCAAACACCGCGACATGAAAGGAGATCACCCAGTCGGGAAATTATGAAACTTGTGAACTATGTGACAAGGTTCCAAGGTTCCGCGAAAAGAAAACATCGATGCCATGACAATGAAGGAAGTTGTTCGATTGGGAAAATTCTATAACTTCCGGACTCCGTGAAAAGGTTCCAAAGTTAGCAACTCCAGCGATCGACCGACAATGAGGACTTAAATAGAAATGCAAGCCAACAAGTTGAGGCACACTTTCCAACACCTTTTCCCTGGTCAATTTCCACATTCCTATGAACCTGGTCCGCACATGCCAATTGGACCTCATGTTCTATGTGATCCATACAAGCCTCTTCATGTTCAAAAACTCTAATTTTTTTAGCCTCTTGTTTTGTCCATTGTCTAACCCACTACCATCTATCTCTTTCCCAGTGGTCACCATTCTAGATTACACCCAACCTACATCACATTTCACATCTATCGTAACTTAACACTAGGTTCTACAAGTAAACATTCTTATTCACATAGCATTACATACACATGCATATATCACTCATTCATTGAAGACATACACATTCATTCACAATAAACATGTTTGGAGTTCTTCACTTGAACACACCCAAATAACACCTTGCTTTATTTATATTAAAAGTATGGGACATTAAGCTCTTATTTACAAAAGATTATTGTGACATTAGTCATTTTTCTCATTCTTAGAGAGAGGACACTCCTCTAGGTCCTCGTTAGAATTTACATCAATTTTCTCAAAATTTGAGGGTTGAGCGCATAGGCTCTCCTTTTCCTCTTTATTTAATAAGGGTGTTTTTGGTCCACACCCCAGAGGCCAATCTCTAATTGCAGAAATCTTCTTAATCTTAGGAGTTCGCTTTGACTCCTCAATCTTCTTTCCTCTCTCCAACTTAAGTCAAGTGAGGGCTTGAGCTAGAGTCTCTTCGTCAGGAATTTTGGGTTGAACCTCAGTCTTGGTATTTTCTTCCAATATGACTTTTTTGTTTGAGGTCCTAATAGTCTTCCTTTTCCTTCGTCCTAACTTAGACCTTCCCATACCTACATTCAATCTAGGTTTGATCAATTCTCAAGACAACTCAATTTGGTCAAGGGTCAACTATCCCCTACTCTTGGCTATTGTGGAATCAAAAGGTCTAGAGTTGAACCCTAAGCTCTAATACCAAATGTAATAACCAATTCTAATTATTACTTAATTTAATATTATTGCAAATGACATTATGAATATTTAATTTAAAAAAGACATAACTAAGTAGCTATTTTCAATCATAGCAACACATGTCTAATTAAAATAAGAATCGTAATAATATGTATTCATTTCCAAATTTCAATTACAATATCCAAGTTGACTTGGCTCATTGGGCCACAAAGTCAATACAATATAAAATTTTACATCAAGGTTACATCATAGTCCATGACAATCTTGAATACATCCAAGGTTTCCTCTTGATGCTTGCCTCCACTGATTGATGAGAACATGGTTGAAGCGTTGTTCCACCCAAACATGAAGCTTATGCTTCCCCAAAATTCTTCCAACTTGAATAATACCTGACCCTGCACAGAAAGCTTAGCAAGAGAACAATTTGCAAGGTGGAATTTGGTGTGTGCCCAAACATCATCATGCATCTCTATCTATGATTAGAAAAATGCAAGATCTATGCTAAGAATGATAGAGAGTGTTATCACAAATTCCATACATACATAATGGGCTAATTTATTGGCCAAGCATTAAAAATTTGTTGCAACAACAAAAGATAGGTTTTGGATAAAGCAAAAACCTATACTCTTTGAACTCCATTTCAACACTCGTCTAGAAAGGTAACTTTCAACAACACAGTTTATACCTTAACAACTATCTAACCTCTAGCAACATCTACCTTGAGGTGCTCTATTCTACTTAGGTGTTGTTGTTCTACTCAATAAAGAGAATATTATTTACACACATATCTATTGAAAAATAATTCAGTCTACTTATTTCCTCAACTTAATAAAATCAAAAATAATCCAATGGATCTATTCAATACATTATCCATTCATTTCAATTACATGTGACATGATTGCATTCAACTCAATTCAATATTCACTTATGAATAAATTAAGTAACAAAATAAGGTATGTCACAAGTATGTGTATGTACGTAGACAAAGGTCTATGTGCATACACATATATGTGCTAACTTTTAAGTTATATATTTGTGCATACATTCTAAAATGAAAACCATTATAATAGTTTCCTTTCATTCAAAATAATGCTACAAATTGTCATATTATCTATCAGTAATACAAGATGTAAATTTTCCTTTTTCAAAGAAATAAGAACAGATCTGTTTGAACAGTTTTCATACACTGACGTGTTGTTTGCATCATAACAATGTGGTTTGTATCAAAACAATGATGTTTGTATCAAAGCAAATACTACTTGTAGAAAAATAATTTTATTCGTATAAAAAAATACTGTTTGTAGAAAAACAATGTTGTTTGTATCAAAACAAATACTGTTTGTAGCAAAACAATGTTGTTTATATCAAAATAATGTTTTTGCAGAAGTTTACAAAATATTGTGTCAGTATGTCCCATTAACATTTTCAAGCTATACGATTTATCATGTGAACAATCTATTGATGGGTGTTTTTACACCTTCTCAACACAGGCAACACACGAATGCACTACCTCTCTTGAAAGGCAATCTCCAACAACAAGTTGCTAAAAATTACCCCAAGGTCTCTCAGGTGTCAGGTCATGACAAACTTGGAATATATCAATTGGTTCAATATGATTTTTCTGGTAATCACAAGGCAGCCTTACAAAAGTTAAGTTGGAGGAGAATTAGATCTTAAGATGGAGTTCTTAAAGGGGGGAAAGTTATTGCACAATTGTTGCAGGTTCAAATAGCAGTCTAGAACTCCTAATACAACTTCAGATTTGGCTTTACAATAGGCAATGAACAGTGTTAAAAGTCACTATTAAAATAAAGGAAAAAGGGCAAGGGAAGGGAGAAGTTCCTAGACCCGAAACTAGCAATGAACAGTGATAATGGAGGACCCTACTACGGGCAACCTTCCTAAAACTAAGTTCCACTTAACTAGTTTACATCACAGTCTTATGAAACTAGTGCAAGCTTCTAAGGACTACAAATATTCAACCATTCATTCACCATAAGCATGAATAAAAGATAGAAATTTAGTGCAGCTTTTAATTTATGCCCAAACTAACTTTACACAGCCATTTACCATCAATAAACAACAAAAAGTATGGACAAGGAAGGTTGCCAACACACAACAGAATTCTTCAATATCAATGCACAACATTAACTAATCTACTAATAACTTGTAAAACTCACAAACAACAAAGTAAATCTATTCAAGTTAACTAACTATGGGAGAAGAACCATGTAACATGCAATTGGAACTCAAGAATCCACCAAAATCTAATGAACTTCTATAAAATTCCAGCAGCATGTCTTTACAACAACTCAACTCTCTCTTGAAAATGAGAGGAGACCCCCTATTTATAGTGTCCAAAAAGCAAAATGAATGGCCAATATTTAGTCTCATTGTGTGGCCAGGATTCAATACAAACTAGGGTTTCACCTACCCCCAAAATATTTTACAATATAAAATTACATTTTGTCATTTAGCCTATTTGGTCCTTATGTGGCAGCACTATAGCTCTTTTGTCTTCTTGGTAATTTCCTTTTGTTGCAGATATTTAGTGAGGAACTCATCATCTATTATGGGATTTCCCTCGCTCTTCTTTACAGTGGCGTATTCCACAAACTTCACGATCAACTCCTAGAGCTTGTTCCACTTCAATATATCTAACTCAATCACTTGAAAGTTCAACCTCCTTGATCTGCTAGTGAGCATGTCCTTGTCCTTGTCATGCTTTTGTGCATTCTTTATCACCTGTTTGGATAGGGTGAAGGCTCATGCAACAAATCCCATAAAATCTGGTGGTAAGGTATCTATAGTCCCATTTTCCATCTTCTTGTGAAAATATGGTTTTATTTTCTCTAGGTCTAGCTCAACGATGAGCACATCAAAATCTATCATTAGCCTTAGATATTCTTCACAGGCCACCCTGATCTCCTTGACCCAATTGATATCCAACTCCACTTCATGGAGCACTCATTCCAAAACTTCCTTTTTGTGGTCTAAGCTCAACTTCCATGTCTCCATGAGCCAATGGTCACCCTCCACCAAAGCAAACTCCTTCTCCTAGGATTCATTAGGTATCTTGAGAATAGCCTCAAGCTTGGGATATGTGATTTTGTATAGCTCTAGGAAGTCGGTACAAATTTTCCTTATTCCCTCAAGTATCTTTTGCACCTCTAGGAACTTGTTTGTTGTCCTGACAGGACGACCTATGCCCATGTTTCCATTGTAGAGGACTTGTCAAAACCAATCCTCTATGGCCTTTTTCCAATTATTTCTTTTCTCTAATTTGTCAATGTGGTCTTTGGACAACAGTTCTGGTGGTGTCGAGGATGTGGTAGGGAACTCTTCAATGGAAGACCACTGTTGAATATATTTTGTTAAGTCAGCCACCTGTGCTTTTAACTCTTCCTTGGAAGTTTTATCTTTGTGCGTTTGGTGCACAATAGTGGCAACAGACCTCTGAAGATGGTTGATCTTTTGTTCTCTTGTTGCTATTCCCAAATCAAGGGTGGACATATTGTAGCTTACCCCCTCTTCTCCCATCACCGGGGTGGCTATCTACACCGTTCTAGATCCTAATGCATCCATTGTCAGATGGGATCTGACCTTTGACTTCTTCTCCTTCTTTTTGCTTATTTGGTCTTGAGCCAAGATGGCCTCTAGCCTTGCCTTTGGATCCATTGGGGTTGGGGTTTTCTTCTCTAGTTGTTTCTTAAGCCATTTGGGCATCTGAGATTCCCCTTTTGGTGATTCGTGATCACCTTCTTCTTCACAGGTGCGTTGGATTTCTATTGCTTTATTACCCAGAGCTTCCTGTTCTATCTTTTCTTCTTCTTCATCATCATAATCCCAGATGAAGACTATTTCCTTTTACAGGATTTGGTGGTTGTGTGTTCTTTGGGGTTATCCTCCCCCTCAATAGTTTTATCTTCTTCTCCTTGGTTGTGCCCATGTTCTTCATGATGTTCCATTTCTAGGATCTTTTGGGCTTCAACCTCTTCCTCAACCTTATCTTCTTCTTTCTTTTCCTCTTCTTCATGTCGAGGAGGCATTCCTTCATCATGCTTGGGGCTCTTATCTTGTTCCCCAATTGGAGGCTCAGTGTCCTCTTCTATTTCCTCTTATTCATTCTTCTCCTCGTCGGAAGGCTACATCTCTACTTCTTCTCCTACATTTTTGAGTTGCTAAGCCAACTCTTCTTCAAGCTCTGGATCAAATATTTCCACAATATGCTTGGTACCCAGCTCGTTAGTGTCCTCCTTGGATGATTGCATTTCTTCCTCCTCTCCTTTGCGCACCACCTTATCAATTACTAGGTGCTGGTACTCAGGATGCTCATGGTAATCATCCACCTCTTCTTCTATTTCTTTGGTAGCCTCCCTTTCTTGTCTCTCCAACTCTTCAGATATTTGCTTGGTTGCTTTCATTTCTAGTGGTTCGGTTGGAGGAGGGACAGGGAGGTTTGCAACAATTTGTGCTGAGGTAGCTTGTATTTTTGGGTTCATTAGTACCCCAGACAGGTCCATTGGGATATGTTACATGTGGCGGGTGAAGGCCTCCAGGAGCGAGAGAGTAGACATTGGCATTGTTGCAGTAGCCAGTGGGAGAGATGATGACGGGGACATGGAGGAAGATGAGAGTGGAGAGGTAGTGGCAGAGGAAGAGTTTATCACCATGACTTGTGTAGTGGGTGGGGTGGAAGCAGGGTGGACCGAGATATCCACCACAGGTGGAGAAGTGGCAACCATTTCCTAAGAAGCAAGCGAAGGGGCAGCAATGGTGGCAACATCAGTAGCAGCGATGATT
This sequence comes from Sequoia sempervirens, assembly GCA_007258455.2. Lineage (NCBI taxonomy): Eukaryota > Viridiplantae > Streptophyta > Pinopsida > Cupressales > Cupressaceae > Sequoia > Sequoia sempervirens. The sequence goes on from VDFB02028297.1 coordinate 34,144, forward strand.
GTGAGAGTGGAGGTAGCAGGTGGGGACTTTTTTTGCTCATCCTCTTGCTCTTTTCCCTCATGGAGTGGGTCCTCCTAGATGGTGGGAATCTCTTTGAAACTACCTGATGTCTTTTGATTCTTGGAGGGTTCACCCGTTGAGGATTTTCTTGAATACACCCTAGGTTTAGGTTGCCTTTCAACCATCTCTTTTCTCTTTCTCAACCTGGTGTCTAAAGGAGATTTTGAAGTTTCTCTAGATAGGGCAACAGTTATCCCACTATTGGTCTCACTCCCCGGTTCGTCTTCAAGTTCCCCATATGTCATGGTGGCTCCTTTTAGCTTCAATTAGGTGATCTGCCTATTGATCCATTATTTTGTTCTCACCCCGATTAGCTTCGTAAGAATATTGAGGTCATTGACCTCTTCTTCATTCTAGTCAATTAACGGTAGTAGGAGGTTGGCAACTGCACCATATCAAGGATCAATCACTGTATTTTCATCCTCCACTATCTGATCCGACATAGGGAACAAGTTGAGCTTCTTGACAAAGTATTCCATCATGTGCATGTATTTCCTCATTCCCACTTTTTTATCATCCCTGCAGTTAGCCCAAAATTCTTCAAAATTATGTACATGGGCGTGTTCCATCCCGACCATCTCCTTGAGCTTACCATATGGATCCATCTATGGCTAGGCAGTGTGGAGCTCCAGGTTATACTTCACAAGTTCTTTATCAGAATAGTCTACACACTAGGATATTTGGAGCTCATACTTTCCTTGGACAAAGGAAAGGGGATAGGGAATCCCCACTCTATGCTTGTCACTTAGGAGGGTGTGTGCACATTGTAGCTGTTGGGAGAGCTCAAGCAATATTATCCAATCATTTGGGTACTAGGGCAGCTTGTATGGTTTCTCTGAGAAACCCTTAGCTTGAATGTAAGTAAACTTTGGAAATTGTATGAACAAGAAGCTGAACTGGTGGATGTAATAATTTGCACTATAGGTGATTTTCCTTTCAAAATCACCCCCAATCAGTCTAATAATATGTCCTATGAAGGCGTCATTAACTCTATAGTAATCCCTCTTCAAATTACTATATTAGAGTTGGGGATACTTATCATATACCTTGAGCTCCTTGCCCGAAGTCTCACTTGGAGCTACAAACAGGCCTTTGTATTGCATCCAGTCTTCCAGAACATAGACCAAGTAGGATGTCATGTAAAATTGTTGAGTCTTTTTCACTTCCACAAATTTCTCATGCAAGCAATTACTGATCATTCCCGCCCAATAGAATTTGGCTTCGCCCTAGAGGATTGCTTCCACAAAGTACAACATCCACTCTTGAAAGTAGGCTACAGTTGGAAGGCCCATGACTCTACTCAATAGAATTACCAAATCATGGCAATCCTCGTAGAAGTTGCTACAGAAGAGCTCTTGGGGTACTTTAGCTGCACTACCCCTCTTTTCTTTTAACCAATACTGATTGATGATCTTTTTTGTATTTGAGGGGGTCTTCATCCCACATCTTCTTTCCATATTCTTTAGATGTTTCCTCCATCTCAGTGAAGGTAGGGATGTGGAAGGTTTTCCCTATTGATTTGGTAGATAGGTCAGCTAATACATTTCCATCTCTCTCCACAATTCTTTTCGTGTCCTCTTGATATGCCTCCCTACAAGCCATCACAAGCTCAGGAGAAACGAGAGCAGGTGGGAAACCAACAACTTTGTCCAACCCAGTGCTTCTAATCTTTCTAGAATTTTTTGTTGTAGGGTTGATCCAAACCTGTCACTTGAATTCATCAATATCTATGTGTCCCAGATTAGTGTATGAGATCTCTCTCCAATCTGTGGTGACTTTGGAGTTAAGGGGCTCCCCTTGGAATTTTTACTTCATCTGGTCTTTATCCTCTTTACCTCTAGGCACTTTAGTTGACTTCTTTCCCTTTTCTTTCTCCACAGCCACCTCCGAAGGTCCTACACCTTGTTCCATTTTTCCTACAAGCGAGCGAGCAATAAACATATTTGAGCATGAAACATAAGGAAAGTTAGCCAAAACCCTACAAAACAATGTTAAATTAGATAATTCATCACTTAAAGATCCTAAAATCTCCTTCTGATTATCATTAGCCTTTTTCTAGAGGGAGTTATGATATTGTAGAACCAAGGGTTTAGACTTCCCTAGGCTAGTGGACGTTTTGGAGGTAGCTACAGGAGGGACGACAATCAAGGCACGATGGCCCGCATTAAGATTTAGGCACGAAGTGGGGTCCACTAAGGAGGTTAATCCATTTTGGCATGTGGGTCAAAATCAATTCAAAGATTTGGAGGTGTTAAGCTCATCTTTTGGTCATGTTGGAGCAGAGGGAAGCTCAGCTGGTTGAAGTTCTTCCATTGAAACGACACTAGCAAGGTGGCAATTCGCAAGCGGTGTTCCGTCATGTGGGACCCACAGCTTCAGAGGAAGGTGGGTACTCTATTGCCAAATTTCAGATTGCTCAAAGGATGCAGACCAAAAGATGCAGGTAGACAGTAGATCACATACATTTGGAATGGTGAAGGCCAGACGAAGGTCTGGTGGAGGAGGCCTGCATCATCAAGTCTACGGAGGGCTTAGGCATTCACTTTATTTATCATCGGTCAAGAAGCAATGGACGGGTTGGACTCTGCGTAGCAAGCCAACAAGGGTCCACTGACATTTCAAGATGGCGGGAGTGAGATGGAAGTTCACGAATGACGGCCCACAAGAGGTGGTCCGCCTAGGGTTTTATCCTTAGTTATATTCACATTTTAAATTCAGACGGCGGCAACAGGTTTAGGACCTGTAGTGCGGAAGGTTGGTGTGCAAAGGTCATTTGAAATGTTGGGTAACGGTAGCCTGTAGATGGAAGCTAGCAATGTGAGGTCTGTAGGGAAGCTCAAACTTGGTCATTTAGGGTGCGCAGGAAAACAGACGGTAAATGCGAGGTCGGGGCCCAGTCGCCAGAGAGACGTCACCCTTTCGTTGTTTTGAGTTAGTCATTTGTTCAAAGGCGAAAGGCTAGTAGAAACCCGCAAAGGACGTCCCACAAAGGGGATAGGTTCCTTTATTTTAAACTTTGGGCAGCGACTATGAAGTTGAGGCCTGATAGGCGAATAGACAGGTCGCAAGGGCCGTTGAGAACAACGAAGCTAGGATGGAATCCCGCAAATGGAAGTCTGCAAGGCTCAACCCGCAATGGGTCAAGACTTAAGTTGTTTTGGCTCAATTAAGTTTGATGGGTGATGACTAGGGTAGAACTTTCCTACAGGGAGATGCGGTCAGATGGCCATTTTGGAATGGCGTGGTTCAAGGGGTGTTCTGCAAGAAGGGAGCTCACACTTGTGGAATCGGTGAGGGCAATAGCCATTTCAAGTTTTTAAACATGTTTTCAAAGGTTGGCAACGGTGGCATCACAGGTGCAGGTCTACAGCGAATGGATGCTCTGGTTAAAGAATGACCATAGCGACTGGGAGTTCCACACGCGACCCGTAGGAGATTGCAAAGGGATTTTGCAATTTCAAAACGCGGGTTTTGTTTGCCAAAGTTTTCTCTACTCAATTTTTTAAGCTTTCTTCTAAATATTTAAGAACTTTCACCGAAATCAAAGAAAACTCAATGCATAGTCAATAGGAGAAAACCTACCTATGAGATCAGATGAAGGTGAAAGAGCAATTGGCTAGCAAAGGCTTTAGATCAGAAAATGAACTTGACGAACATGACAACGATGTAGGCAAGACTCTCTGACTCATTCTGGACTACTCACAAGTGAAAATGACACCTCAAGAGTGGCTATTTATAGAAAATGGTGCATTTAATGCCCCTCATAAATGTGGGTACAATGGCGCGGAGTCTGCTAGACAGATGGCAGTGAGGAGTTAGACGTTCGATCAGTTGGAAACAAAAATAGCTACTGGGGTTGTGGGTCTTGTGGTGCAGAAGGATGCCAAATGAAGGTCGTTTTGAACAATCGTGGAGCTAAGGAAACCTACATGGGGCGGCCCACAGGGGCGGACCTGCACTACTCCAAGGATGCTAGTTTTGAGGAATAAAGGAAAATGACTAAGGGAGTTCTACAAAGGCCTAAAGCTTTAAAAATTTGAGGGTAGCAAAACATGGTCACTTCAAGATGATTCCTCTAAGATTCTTCAACTACTTAGGACATAAAACAAGGGACACACAAAACAAGGCAGTGATAAAAGCATCCTAGTGAAGCGAAGAGAGAGAGAGGGTCCCCATTCTGAACGAGGTGTGTGTTTTGTGGGCACAACATAATCAATGTTCTATCATTCTAGATAAACAATACTAGTGTCCTTTTTGTGCAGACAAGAGAATCAAACGACATACTTGTCATTTTCAATCACATACAAGTTGGAACAGTTATATTATTGTTTCAAGTTAGAAGAGACCCAAGTTTTTAAGGGTGACTGTTATGGATTTAAATTCAACTTACTTTCGTTCTAAGAACGACTAACAGTCAAGTGACTGTTTGGTTTTATTACCAACATTATCATTGGTCGAACCCTGAAGAAAGGTCGATTATTGGTGTAATTACTTATCATGATACTGTTCTCTTTTGTTACTATGTGGATACTGCTTATGTTTGTTGCAGACTTGAGATTACATGGGTGATTGTTTTTCCTATTTGAGCTTATGTGTTTTGCTTGGATACACATGATAGTGTTTTATGATGTTGATAATATAATGATGCATGGTACCATCTTTCCTGATTATGCTATATTGTGTGACTATGTAAATTGTTTAATACTCATTTCATGCTATGTAGGATGTTGTGTTGATGTTTGAGTTTTGGGTGAGGGGGACAGTGTTGCATCGCTCATACGTGAGCGCCCTGCCACACCGCAATTCTCTCTCACAATGTGTTTGACATTAGATATATATGTTGTTCCAACACTTGTTTTTATGCAGGACTGCAAGTACCTGGCACCGACTCCACCTGCACCGTCAGGTCTGAGCGTGCCCAATATACCCAATGGTTATGACGTGGTTTAAGGATTTGACAAGGAAGTGTCCATGTCCGTGTCTGTCGTCCGTCAGTAGTTCATCCCGTTATGGTATTGTACTGTTTCATGTTGATCATTTCAAGCTGTAAATCTTGATGCATTTACCGTGTTATTTAGTTGTGTATCATTATTGGTTATTGATGTGTTTTAGTATCTGGCATAGTCATTGTTATGTTCATTTGGTCCTTGTTTTGAAGCTTCATAGCTTATTTTTATAATATGAATTTAATAAATTAAATTATTAAATTTTAATAATTTAAATATTAGATTGATGTAAAGGTTAAACTGTATTAAAATTCAAATAAAACACAAAATTGCATGATGTTTATTTTAATTTAAATTCACAAAATTTATAATTTAAAATTTAAATTACTTGATAAATTTTAAATATTAGATTTAAAATTATTTTATGGAGGGATGTAATATAATATTACCCCTAAAGTAAAGTTTTAAAAATAAATTCAAATAATAAATAATAATTAGATGTATATGTATATATATATAATTATATTAAAAGTTTTTTTATCCAACCGAGTTTTCATTAAATTGAATAAGCATGAATTAATACGGGTTAAATTAGTTTTGATCAAATCAATTTAACATTGTAATTATTTCTGTCAGTCAAGAATAGTGGGGGTAGATTTCTTATTTTACTAAATTCCTCCAAGTGTTAAACAAGATAAATATTAGGTGCTGGGTGTAAAATTGAAAACTGTGTTGATGGACACCTGTACCTTGCTTACCGAGGTTTGTAAGTTTATTTTCTTAATTTATCTGGAGGAAAGAGGGAGAAGAAAACACGGGGAAAAAAGAAAGAAAGAAAAGAAAAGTAAAGAAATTGATCGAGAAGAAAAGAAGATTTAATTTGAAAGGTAAAAAGAAAATTACAGTGAGGAGTATCGCCGCAGTCCATTCCTTGGTTCCCGTTACACTTCAGGTTAGTTCTGTAGTTTGGCAATTTTGATTTGGAAGTAATTTTTGTTTTCTCTTTAATTTTGTATCCGTATTAAGTTGATTTGCATGATGGTTCATTTAGAGCATATTTAACGAATTGAAAACTTCAAATTTTCTTGAATAACCTATCCCATAAAATTGGCCTTCAAATATATATATATATATATATATATGAACCGTTAGAATTCACACACACACACACACACACATATATATATATATATATATCTTTAATTTTGTTCTCCTGTGGAAAATCCTCTGTTTGTTGGAAAGCCTCACAATACTCTCCTTACAACTTTTTCAGACTTAAAAACTCACATTTCGTAGCAAACACAATCCCCTCCTTGAACGCTAGCATAGTGAGCAGGGTGCCTTTCGCCTGCTAATTGCATTTGCTAGAGAGTTTTCCTTTTAGCCTTGACACTACGCATTTAGGAGAAGTTTTTTTTTATTTCCTCTGTGGCATTCTGTCAAATTGTTCACGTGCCTTGTGATGGTGCTCTATCAACAGCAGCCACTCTTGAACGTAGGAGACTGTAGAGGTTTAGTTAATCTCTCTGTTTCCATTGTCCACCTGTCCCAACATCAATACTTGAACCTAGACGACTATAGAAGCATATATAACCTCCCCAATACCTTTGGCAATCTATCACTGCTGTAGCACTTAGCCTGGACTTTTAAATAAATAAATAAATAAATAAATAAAACAGCCTATCTGATCACATTGGCAGCCTGTCCCAGCCGCAACACTTACATTTCTTTGAGGGATTCTGTTAGACAGTTTTATGGCATCCTGTCGCAGCAGCAACACTTGAACATAGATATCTATAGGGGTGCAAAATCCTTCCTGTTTCCTTGGCAAACTATCACAGTTGCAGCATTTAAACAAAATAGGGAGTATTGTGGTTTAAATAACCTTCTTGATTTTTTATTTATTTTTATTGACAATCTATCACAGATGGCCAATAAAACACCAGAAGGGTGAAGGTAATTTGTATTGTTATGCTTCATGCACTATTTTTATTTAACCTCATTCATG
>VDFB02028298.1:0-23835 GCA_007258455.2 Sequoia sempervirens
CATCAGTTGATTCAGGTTTGGGCCTTGGCAGAGACTTGCAGAGTGATATTTAGGCACTTACTATTTATAGTAAGTCAAGCAGTCAGGGGTTACTATTTTTGGCAGGGCACCTGGTTCAGTTGGTCATCTCAGTTTCGACCCAATTTGGCGGAGTTTGTTGAGCAAGCTGAGGAGAATAATGGAGCATTTAATAAGAATTAAATGATTATTATTATGACTTAATATTATAAAGTCATTTTAAGTGAAATATTAAAATTATTAATTAATTAAATGGCTTATTATAAAGTATTTAATGACTTTATAATAAAAGGGGCAAAATGTTTATTTAAGTGAGTATTTATTACTCATTAAAGTGAACGCCATTTATTGATTAATTTGCCTAAGTTCAAAAATGGCGAATTTAATATTATTAAATGCAATTGAGTTGCTTTTTGAGAGGGGTCGAACTTTTGAGAGAAGTATTTATTTCTCAGAGACAAAATAGAACTCATTATTGATGATTATTCGAATGTCTTTTCTCTCTAAAAATATTTTGGAGTTGGAGAAACAAGGGTTTCTGCAATCAGATTTTGGAGAACGTCAACTCTTTAAAATCAGGTATACTAAGGCTGTGAAAGATCAGCTGAAGCTTGTCAACAGAGTGGCTTCATTCAAAGGTCATATCAATACTTATTTGTGGAGTTTTTTTATCAAGGGTTTCGATCGATTATTCTTCAGAAAGGATTTCTATTCAGTGGCTGTTATCTACTTTCATCTGGCACACATTTCAAGGTTGTACGGCTTCCTTTATTGCTGTTTTCTGGTCGTACTTCTCAACTGCAAGGCCGTACTTTCTCCACAGGAAAAAATGCCTTGCCTTTTTGCTTGGTTTCTTCTCCAGTGGTGGCGCCTTGATAATCAGAGGTTTTTTGCATTGATTTCTGAGAGGGAGATTGCCATTCTTCATTTGGCTGTACCTTCATATGCTCATCTTCAAGCGGCTGCAAGCTCTCATAGGTTCTTCAATAAAATAGCTTTCCTTTTTGTCTGCATGTTTCGGATTCAGTATTGTAATCATTTATTAATCATAATACAACCATTCGCCTTCAGTCTAGAGGTTGTTTGCTTCAGTATTTTATATTCTTGTACTTTTATATATTTTACAAGTATTTATTATCAAAATCGCATAAACCCTTATTTTGCAAAAAATCACAAAAAAATTACAAAACAACAAAAACATCAAGCAAACTGCATATTTAGCTTCAGTCAGGGGTTGAGAGACACCTGGTCTCCTATAGTGGTATTAGAGCACAGTTTTCCTGCCATCTTGTGCTTTTTTGATGCTTTTTCACGAGTAGAGACATTATATTCTATAGCAAAGGAGAGGAACAGGCAGAATAGACGATTGGTCAGGTCCACCTATTCCAGAAGGTGAGACAGTCTCAGGGATTTTGGGCATACACAAATCTAATTCTAGCAGTAGTGAGAACAATATCACTACTTTGATGGCAGACAAAGAGGTGTCAAGGGAGACACCTAAGGATCCAGGGAAGGAACATGCCAGAGCAGAGAGTCCGAAGATAGAGTACAGACAGAGGCATGATAACATGATGGACATGATGTCTCAGCTTATGGGAATGATGAGACAGTATACACCACACCAGCATGTCTTTCAGATAGGACAATCTAGCAGGACCGTAGGCGTAGAGCAGCCACAGGTGTCAGTGCAACAGCTGACATCTTTTAGTATTCCTGAGTGTAGGCCTGGACAACCTACCTTTATGGCCAGAGAGGCCCCTACAGTACCTGAGGCAGAGCATCAGGGTCATTAGCCAGAGTTTCAGCCACATCAGGGTACTTTAGTGGTTGATGTAACTAGATTCTTTGGAGTATTCGACATTGGCTCCTGAGATCAGGCAGTCTTTGTCTTTTCATGAGTTCATGGATGTGCACAGACCCAGAGGTGGAGGTAGATTTGAGCGTAGAGCTCCACATTACCAGCCACCACCACCACAGGTGAATCGTGATCTTCAGCATGCAGTGAGCAAGATTATCTTGCCTTATTTCGATGGTGCAGAGAAGAGTTCAACGAGGTGTTGGGTACAAAAGCTTGATAATTACCTATCTTTGAGACCTATGTAGGAGGACAAGGCCATCAAATTTGTTACGCTACATCTTGATGGGTTAGCACATGATTGGTGGCATCACGGCATGTACACATTGGGTCATCACATGGTTACTACTTACCAGGAGTTCACGAACAGGCTCATAGAGCGATTTGACAAGAAGGATCCAGAGCTTTACTTCAGAGAGCTAGCTCAGCTCAAGCAATCAGGCAGTCTGGATAGTTACATCAATGAATTCCAAAAGGTTTCAGTTATGGTGATAGGTATATTTGAGAGGAGACTTGTCATTTTGTTTGTAGAGGGATTGTATGAGCCTATGAGAGGTTGGGTCAAAGCATTTGATCCCCCTACTCTTCAGGAGGCGATGCGGAAGGCACGTAGCATGGAGCTTGCAGCACCTCGCAGCAAGTTTCTTTCAGGTCCTACATCATATTCGAGGTCTAACAGATCATTTGACAAGAAGAAGGACCCACCTGATCCACAGAGGAATGCAGCACCTTTTGACAGGGAAACTTTGAATGATTTACGCAAGAAAAAGTTGTGTTTTTGGTGCAAGGCACCTTATGATGAAAAACATGTATGTCCTCTTTGTCTTAAAGCAAAAACTAACCAGATGAAATGGTTTTATGAAGGGGAAGAGCAATCTGATCTGTCAGATCAACAAGCTGATTCAAAGCATTCGGATGATAAGAGGTCTGAAAATGATAGTGAAAATGAGGGAGGAAAAAAGTTACAGGAGGCACACTTGACTAGTCTTTAGAGAGATGGATCTTTTAGGCAACGTGGGCTCCTAGCTAGTCAGAAAGTGATTACTCTACTTGACACTGGTGCAACACATAACTTTATAGATGCACGGTTGGTAGAGAGACGAGGTAGACAGACATAGGAGTTTGAGGGTATTCGAGTCAAGGTGGCTGATGGGTACACCCTCAAATGTGATAGTAGAATACCAGATCTTCCGATGTGGCTTAACAACTATGAATTCAATGCTGAGTTTTACGTTGTGAATATGGGAGATACTGATGTAGTTCTTGGTATGGCATGGCTTCATGATTTGGGTGAGTTCACACTCAATTTTTGGGATATGGAGATGAAGTTCAAGGTGAATGGGAAGCTTCATGTGATAAAAGCCATCAGAGAGAGTAACCTGAGAGTGGTATCTTTCAAATGGATGGAGAGGCTCATTCGTCATAACATGGTGGATTGGGCCGCGGAGTGCATGTTATTTCCAGCACAACAGGAGCAGCAGAAGGTTGAGTACCATCCTGACATTCAAGAGCTGAGGACTAAACACTCTAAAGTGTTTAGTGATATTCCACCTGGTAGACCTTCAGACAGGGGCATAGAACACATTTTTGAGTTGGAGGAGGGCACAAAGCCCATTATGATCACACCATACAGACATCCGAAACGCCTCAAGGATGAGATAGAGAAAACAATTAGTGAGTTGTTGGCTATGGGGCATATCAGACCTAGCAAGTCACCCTTTGCTTCATTGGTAGTATTAGTGAAGAAAAAGGATGGGTCACTCAAAATGTGTATAGATTACCGCTAGCTTAATAAGAGGACAATCAAAAATAGGTACCCTATACCCCACATAGATGAGCTGATTGATGAGTTGCACGGTGCTATCTTCTTCACGAAGATCGACTTGAGGTCTGGGTACCATCAGATTCGGATAAGGAAGCAGGACATAGAGAAAACCGCCTTCAGATGCCATTGCGGTCACTTCGAGTTCTTGGCTATGCCATTTGGTTTAACCAACGCCCCTGCTACCTTTCAGGCCACGATGAATAGGGTTTTCAGTTCTCAGCTGCGAAGATTTGTACTAGTCTTCTTCGATAACATTCTGGTGTACAGTAGGTCATGGGAGGAGCATTTAGCTCACTTGGATACAGTTTTGGGTATTTTGGCTGAGGAGTCCTTGTATGCCAAGGAGTCCAAGTGTGAGCTAGGCATGGCTGAGTTGTTATATCTTGGTCACATCTTTAGTGCCAAAGAAATTGATGGACCACTGAAGGTTCAAGCTATAGTGGGTGGCGGTGAGAGAACCTTGCCTGTTTCCCGGAGGATTCATTGGGTTGTGTGCTTTTTACAGGCGGTTTGTTAGTGGGTTCTCTCGACACGTAGCACCCCTTATTGATCTGACAAAGAAGGGGGCATTTGCATGGTCACCACAGGCTCAAGAGTGTTTTGATAGGTTCAAGGTGATTATGACTTCATGTCCAGTTCTAGCATTACCAGACTTTACGAAGTCTTTTTGAGTTGTATTGTGATGCCTCAGGAGAAGGCATTGGTGCCGTATTGATGCAGGAGAGACATCCTATTGCTTTCGAGAGTAGGAAGCTTAGGGGACCAGAGAGGGGTTACAACATCTATGACAAGGAAATGTTAGCCATCATGCACGCCTTGGCTAAGTTCAGGCAATATCTGGTGGGCAGTAAATTCAATGTGTGTACAGACCATAATAGCCTGAAACACTTCCTTGGACAGCGAGACTTAAATGAAAGACAACAAAAGTGGGTCAACAAACTGCAATCGTATGATTTTGATATCACCTTTATTAAGGGGAAGCAAAATGTTGTAGCTGATGCCCTGTCTTGCAGACCCTAGTTGAATGCTATGGCACAGATCTCTGAGGATTGGAGGCACCGGATTATTGCAGAGTATGCCAAGAACCCATGGGCTTTTGGCATTGTAGATGGGACAGAGCAGGATAGTAGATACACCGTTGTGAATGACTTGATCGTTTACAAGGGGCGGATTTTTCTGATTCCGGATTTAGAGTTGAAGAATATAGTTCTGAAAGCCTTTCATGATTTTCCTATGGTGGGCCATCCCGGTTATTTCAAAACATATAAGCTAGTACAGGAACGGTTTACTTGGAAGGGGCTAAAGACTAATGTTCTTCAGTATGTGAGAGAGTGTTCTGTTTGTCAGCAGAACAAACAGGAACATACTTATCCTGCTAGCTTGCTTCAGCCACTTCGGATACCTGACAGGAAGTGGGAATGTTTATCAATGGATTTCATCATGGGCTTGCCAAAAGCCCAAGGGAAGGGTTGTATTTATGTAGTTGTTGATCGGCTGACAAAATATGCACACTTTTTCCCTATTACTACTACATTCACAACATCGCAGACTACAGAGCTCTTCTTCAGAGGAAGTTACTTTCAGTTTACATGGTTTGCCTCGGGCGATAGTCGGCGATAGAAGATAGTGGGTTCATGAGCAACTTTTTGGCGAGGGGAGTTAGTGGGGCTTTGTCTGCCGAGCCCGACTGCCTAGTACTATCTACATCCCACAGTGAGATGGGAAGGTGGAGATCGTCAATAAGTGGGTGGAAGGATATTTAGCGTAACTATGGTGGGTAACAAAGAGCTTGGAGTGGGGAATGGATATGCCTTTGTAGTATTGTTATAACTCTACTCACCACATGACCATATAGATGACACCCTTCATGGCATTATATGGGTATGAGGCGCCCAACTTTTTGGATTTGGTGCCGAGTGATAGCAGAGTGCCCAGTGCAGGAGATGTTTTATGGGATCAACATGATATTATGAGGTCTCTCAGAGACAACATACAGCAGGCACAAAATCAATAGAAGCAGTATGCTAATCAGAAAAGGGTTGAGCGTTCCTTCGCAGTGGGTGACACGGTGTATCTCATGTTACAACCTTATAGATAGTCCACTATGCGGAAGAGTGGTGTAGAGAAGTTGAAACGTCGTTACTATGGTCCATTCTGAGTTATTAGGCGGTGGCGAGTTCTTGATATAAGGTTGGATTTACCGGTGGATAGCAGGGTTCATAATGTTTTTCATGTGTCACGCTTGAAGAAGGCGTTAGGTCAGCATTTGATTCCCTCTCCAGTACTGCCACCCCTTGATGACAAGGGAAAATTGATTCTAGTGCCTGAGGCCATCCTCGATGTCAGAGAGAGACACCTTTGGAGGCAGGTCATCAGAGAGTATTTGATAAAATGGAGAGATTTGCTGGTTGAGGATGCTACATGGGAGTCAGAGGAGATTTTATCATTTTAGAGCATCCAGAGCTGAGATTGCTTGAGGACAAGCAATTTTAGGGAGGGCAGATTGTAATGTCCCCTTCCTAGGCAGTTCAAGTGTTTGGGGGGTTAGCCTATCATTTTGGACCCTCGTAGGCTGACATATTTGAGTAGAGGGTTGTTCATTGCAGTTATCTGGAGTTTTGGGACATTACTCCATCATTTGATTCAAGTTTGGGCCTCTGCAGATGCTTACAGAGTGTTATTCAGGAACTTACTATTTATAGTAAGTCAGGCCATCAGGGTTACTATTTCTGGCAGGGCACCTGGCTCAGTGGGCATTCTCAGTTTCGGCCCAGTTTGGTAGTTTGTTGAGCAAATAGAGAATAATGGAGCATTTAATAATAATTAAATGATTATTATTATGACTTTATATTATAAAGTCATTTAAAGTGAAATATTAAAGTTATTAATTAATTAAATGGCTTATTATAAAGTATTTAATGACTTTATTATAAAAGGGGCAAAATGTTTATTTAAGTGAGTATTTATTACTCATTAAAGTGGACGCCATTTATTGATTAATTTGCCTAAGTTCAAAAAGGGAAAATTTAATATTATTAAATGCAATTGAGTTGCTTTTTGAGAGGGGTCGAACTTTTGAGAGAAGTATTTATTTCTCAAAGACAAAATAGAACTTATTATTGATGATTATTCGAATTTATCTTTTCTCTCTAAGAACATTTTGGAGTTGGAGAAACAAGGGTTTCTGCAATTAGATTTTGGAGAACGTCAACTCTTCAGAATTAGGCATATTGAGGCTGTGAAAGATCAGCTGAAGCTTGTCAACAAAGTGGCTTCATTCAGAGGTCATATCAGTACTTATTTGTCTTTATCATGCGTCTCGTCTACTTTATTACACGTCTTGTCTATTTTTCTATCTAGCTGGATGTCCATGGAGGTGGAAACACCAAAACAGGGGTTTGACCAAGGCAAGCCCTGAAACAGCCACAACTTTTTTCCTTTTCTTGGTTGTGTGTAGGTTTCTAGATTTGAAGAGTTGGGTGTTTGCTAGTTTCTGGTTTTTAACCCTTGATCTGATAGGGATGACAGTGCGATGCGCAGATGTCCGTGTGACTCGTTGGCGTCCGTTGGCCACGAATTTGTCCTTCTCAAGGTAGATTCTGTAAGTTTTCTTCTTTTTGTTCTTGCAATCAGTTTCTGTAATCTGTTATCAGTTTTTGTTAATTTGCAGTTATCCTTTCTTAGCTTAGCATTTCCTTTTATTACGTTTTTTCAATCTCTTTCATCTTGAACCCCGTCACTTGAGCTTTCTACATTGAGGTGACCGAGGGCTATTCGCTCCCTTTATACCTTGTTTGTCTTGGGACTTGGAAGTAGCGAATCCCCTCCTTCACAAATATATTCTGTGTAATCGTGATGTTGTTGTTAATCTTCACAGATAGTGACAAGCTCGTGCTGTTGCATTTCATCTTTTGTAGTATCACCCTTTGACATACACTCATTGTCAATTTCTGGAATCTGCAAACATTCCATTTCATTGACACACATGGAAACTATTGAAGTTGAGGCAAAGTCAACCTCATGCAATCATAAAACATTTGTGTGCAATCTGACATCTGGGTGGAATCTTGCAGTAGACATTTGATCTCTTGGAAAAATATAGATTGAGGAGCTTGAATTGGTTGAAATTATTCAGCGTCATCATTAGAAGGTTCTTAAAAAATCCCCTAAATGAAGGGAGAAAGCTGCATGATTCACGGTCTTCCCTTATGCAATTAAGGCCTTCCTGCGCAATAGTAGGAATAGGGACAAAAAATTTGATCTTTAGAAGCTTGCGAGGCCTTGTTTTTCCTTAGAGAACATATGTCAATACTTATGTAATAATATGCTTATTCTCAATCAATGGTCCTTCATCTGCTTTGAAGGATTTGAGCAAAGCTTGCAAAGTAGACAAAACCTTCAACTCAGCTCTAAAACCTAAGAATGCAGGGGAAAAGATGCTTTCTTGATGTTGAGGGTTGCCTGAAATCCTTTGTTCTGCATTTGAAACTGCTAATAGCTGTGTGAATCTTTATAGACAAAAACCTTTATTTTTTGGGACCTTGACCTAATAACACATGGACACGATATATTTTTGATACTTGATAGGTGATGAAAATTTCCATTGAGTGAGTCCTCTTGGTTTAGCTCTCTTAATTTGTTTTGGTTGAATTTCTTGAATCTATGTATTACAAGTATTGATTTCTAGAATCACCATGGAAAAATTTATTTTAAATTCTTTTGGTGACAGGTCATGTTTTCTTTTCCAATCTAATTCTTCCATCCACATTGGGAAGGTCATCTCCTTTTTTTTTCTGTTTATCTGAATTTTATTCATTGTTAGCTTTATGTTATTACTTTCCTATAAACATATATTTAACAGAATTTGGTGTCTGCAACAACTTCAAATTTCACCATTTAAGATGTGTGTCCCCTATCCTTCTAGTGAAGTTGCAAGCAATATTTCAAGTGTTTCTTAGGAATACTCTCAAACTAGATCTGAATTTATTTAATCCTTGTGGTTATTACCATACACTGAGTTCAACTATGTTCACATGCATAGGGTACAAGTGTTCTTTTTGTCAGCAGTTGTATCTTGATTGGATGTTCACATCCAAATTCGTTTGAAAAGTAAATTCAAACTGAAGAGAAGTTGAATAACAACACTTCCAAATATGACAACTAGTATAATGTTCAATACAACCTAAGATCGAACCCCATTGACATTGACTCTGAGATCAAGGGTTTAAGCATTATAATAACAAATAACAATTGTAAAGGGTGCATGTAAATTTTTGATCGATTATATTGAATTCAACAAATTTCAAGTGCCAAATTACATTCCTGATTTATCTGTAAGATCTTTTTCTTCTTTCATACTGTTATCTGTTTAAACATTACTAAGGTTTGATTACAGTTCTGATTTATCTGTAAGATTGTTTTCTTTCTCACAATGTACTATTTTTAAATGTTATTAAGATCACTAACTTGTGAATATCCTTTTGTGTTGGCAGTTAATTGCAACAGCTGCCTTGTTCTTGGCAGCAAAATCAGAGGAAACTCCTCGTCCCCTGAATAATTTACTTTTCGTGTCATATGAAATTTGTCATAAGCATGAATTGGAAAATTTCCACTATTTACTTCCAATTGTAAGCTTCTGATTCTCGTGAACTCAATAGTTTTATTATTCTTGCCTCATTATCTTTGCCTATGCAGTTCAATATATTTCCAGTCAAGAATTTTTAATTAGATGCTGCTAATCACAAGTTGTGGAGTGATTTTTTGAGGTATAAAATTGCTGAAACATGAAAGATGTTCTTCACAGTATAAAACATCTTATGCCCTCAAAATGAAATTATTTTGATCTTGACAGAAAAACCTCTGGGTAAAAACTGTGTCAATAGAAGATTCAATATTATGGACCATGGAACCATAGTATCTGTTTTTTGGACCTTGTTAACACAAATTTTTGTTATAATGGTGCCTAATTTCCAATTTGGTTCTGGCATGTAATATACATTTTGTCGTTATGCATGATTGTGGAACTTAGAACCTTTCTATCAATTTAGCTAAGATTTCTCCTTCTCTTGCAGGATTGGTTTGAGCAGTATAAGCAACGGGTTCTGAAAGCTGAACAAATGGTACTAACCACCTTGGATTTTGAGCTTACTATTGAGCATCCTTATAACCCTCTCATGTCAGTCTTGAACAAGATTGGACTGGCCCAAACTGTTCTGGTACATGTGGCATGGAACTTGGTCAGCGAAGGGTAAGCACATTGAATTATAATTCTTGGGAGGGTTGGGTTTGAAAATTAAGAAGATTAAATTAAGAAGATTCAAGTTTTGATTCCACTGGAGCACTATTGCCTTATCTTGGGGTTGGAGTTGCAAAGAAGACGGCCAATTTCCTGGTTGAAAATAGAGAAGAGATATAAACTTTCCATCTGCAGAAATAACTACCATTCCGTGTACCTTTCTAGTGTGCAAAGTGGCATCCTTACCACGTTATCTTTCCAAACAAGCTATTCCTTAAATTATATACTCTAGTCAACCTTTTAGTTCATTCTTGTACCACTTGGTCCCTGCTTTGGTGCTTTAACTCTGTGATTGTTGTCTTTGCATAGGTTATTTGTTTATTCCACTAGTCTATAGCATAAACTTATCAGCTTTGGACATTGTTTCTGCATTATTGCTTTAGTTTGACATTATAGGCAGCATTTTGCATGGAAAGCGCATGTATATTCAGGTGCTTAAGAAAATTGCAGGACTCTTTCTCACATTCTAAACGGAACTTTTCAGGGACTCTCAGGTCTCAAGTATCTTGATAAAGTTTTAAGAATATTAGTCTTCCCACCTTAA
Organism: Sequoia sempervirens; assembly: GCA_007258455.2. NCBI lineage: Eukaryota > Viridiplantae > Streptophyta > Pinopsida > Cupressales > Cupressaceae > Sequoia > Sequoia sempervirens. The sequence continues at coordinate 10,538 of VDFB02028298.1, forward strand.
ATAATGAGATGTGAATGCATTTTGAGAAATGAGAGCAAATGAAATGTGGAATAGTAATAATCAATTTCTTTCAAGTTATTTGTATTGATACATGTTAGGAAAACAAAATAAAAAAAACAAGGAGACAACTGTTTTTCCTCTAAAATGAACTTGATTACATGACCACCAGGTTATTGGTATTAATGTTTTTCCCGTTCCCTTATTGGAACCAACATTGGCAAGGTTGGGTTGAATGAAACTTGGTTTTTATGAGACAGGAGAGTTAAGGCTTTAGTTGCATTGTATTAGAAGCATAGGGAAGTGTGTTTGTAGACAGGCACAGACATAGAGTATCCACATTGCACATGCTTGAGTTGCTGTGATGGTGGCCCATAGATCAGCTGAGATTAAAAGAAAGAAACGTTGCCATGACAATTAGTGGTTAAGGCTTGAATGGGAAATGCTTATGGAGTTGGCTGGGGTGGAGAATATTATTTGGCAGTGATCGACAATTACAGTAAATGGTTATGGGAACAGATAAAAATTAAGGAAGAAATAATTAGAGAAAATTCTGAACTTGTATTAAATATTAAGTGCAAATGGTTTTTGACATGGTATTTTAGAGATATTAACATGTAGATATTACACCACCTCAGTGATGCTATGGAGGCTTTGACCACAATAGTTTGTAAACACAATATGTAGGGATACAGAAATAGAATATCATCCATCCCAATCCTTCAATGTTGCATGTAAAAGAAACAAAGCACATTTCTAACTCCAATTTAAGCCAAGATTAATATTTAGTTTACTCGCCTATATAAGTGCAAAACATGATTATGTTGATGAATGAAGAAGCACTTGACCATTTGTACAAGGATTTACAATTATAGAATTTTTTAGCATAGTGCACAAATGTTAGTGATGTGTGTGTGTGTGGATAAAAGTGACATCCATGCAACTTGAAAGCATCAATTTTGTTTGAACATGGAATAATAATTTATGTGTGATGCATTTTTTAAAATTTACACAACTTTTCATAATAAGCTTATTTACAAAAATGTCAAATGTGAATACTCATGAGACAGTCACACAGTTTCACCATATGTAGCAAATAGGACATGCACAAAATGGATTTGTTGAAAAAGGCTTTACAAAATTTTAAAGAAATTGTAGTTGGCAGGTGTAGAGCCAAATCCTACAACCTTATATGAAGAATGGTTAGATTAAGATCTTGTGACATGTCCCAAAAATGAATAAGTGCTGCAGCACACAATCCTAATGCTCAATTATGTGGTTTGATCAAACAAAGGTACCATTCTAGAGGCATGAAATCTCCTACCACATCAATCAATCCCACTAGCAATAGTGACATTATGCCACAAGAGGCCAATGTCCCCGTTTTAGCTGACATTGTTTGTCGAGGAGTGAGCCTATCATTCTGATCCTCGTAGGCTGACAGTGGTGTGTAGAGGATCATTCGAGGCAGTTACCCGGCGTTCAAGAGCATCTTTCTTTCAGTTGATTCAGGTTGGGCCTTCGCAGACTCTTTCAAAGTGGTTTTTCAGATACTTTCTATTTTAGAAAGTCGGGCAGGCGGAAGCTGCTATTTTAGGCGGGCACACGGATTTGTTGTTTAGCTTTCGAGTCGACCGATTCATCCCGGTTTATTGATTCGGATAAGAGAAATAATGGAGTATTTAACGGTTTAATGAATAATTAATATTTTTGACTTTATATTAAAGTCACTTTATTAATTATTTAAATATTTAATTAAAAGGCGTATTATAAAGTATTTATTATACTTTATAATAAAGTGGAAATTTTATATAATGAATAAGTAATTATTCATTTAATGATGGCGCCAATTATTTAATATATTTCTCCTAAGTCAACAAGGCGTATTTAATCATTTAATTAAATGATTATTAAAAAGAGTCATTGGGTCGAATTTTTCCAAGGAGCTATATATTCACAGGAAAAGACAAATCGAACTCTTATGATTTGATTATTCAATTTGTCTTCTATTTGCTCTGAGCATTGGAGTTTGCAAAACCTAGGGTTTCAGCAGACAAGCGATTTTGGAGAATGATACCTCTTCAGAATCTGGCATACTGAGACTGTGCAATACCAGTTGAAGATTGTCTACTTGGTAGCTTCACACAGAGGTTACAGTTTGAGTTTATTGATTGATTCAGGCAGAGTTTGCAGAGAGTATTCATCATTCATTTGGGGCGAACCTTTCAGAGTTCTTTTCACAGAGATTTGGCACCATTTCCAATAAATTCGTACCATATTCATTCTTGCTGCTGGGCCGTACAGTTCTGTCCTTGCAGGGCCGTACTTCTCTTTTCAGGAAGAAACGCCTTCATCTTTCAGTCTCTGGCAGAGGGCTCCAGTGCGCCTAGGTTATCTGGAGTTTCTACAATGTTTTCAGAGTCTAGAGATTCATCTACTCATTCAGCCGTACCATTCTATTCTGTTATTTTGGCGCCTGCAAGAGAAATCAGGTTCTTTAGAAATAAAATCATATTTCATTCATATGTTCATATTTTGACATTGTAAATGCTCTGGAAATTCAATAAATTGATGCGCCTATATCCTCTGAGCAATTTCAAAGCTTATTTCATGTCTTTAGATTTATTTTGGATTTTTTAAGCAATTTAGATCAAAATCGCAACTTCTTGTTTATTATCAAAAAACCTCAAAAAAACACAAAACACACAAAACTCTCAAAAATCAGCATTTCAGTTAGGGTTTTGGGGTTGAGAATCACCTGGATTCTTACAGTGGTATCAGAGCACAGATTTCTTGCCATCCTATGCTTTTTCAGTTGCTTTTTCAGAATACAGAGTGCTTTTTGGTTGCTTTTTTCATGAGTAGAGACATTATTCATTATACCAAGGGTACAGGAACAGGTAGAGTTGAGGATTGGACAGGTCCACCTATTCCTGAAGGTGAGATAGTGTCAGGAGTACTGGGTATTCACAGATCTAGCTCCAATAGTAGCGAGAACAGTGTTGCAACCCTAATGGCAGACCGTGAGATCCCTGCAGAGACACATAGGGATTTAGGGAAAGCACATGCAGAGGGTGATATTACAGATGAGGAGTTTAGACGCAAGCATGATAACATGATGGACATGATGTCCCAGTTGATGGGCACTATTAGGCAGTATACTCCATCACAACCACATTATATACAGATTGGACAGACGAGCGGGACTGCAGCAGTGGATCAGCCTTTGGCATCAGCACCACGATAGCCATCATCGATCTATCATGAGCGTAGGCTTGGACAGCCTACATTCTTACCCAGAGAGACCCCACCTCCGACTCCGGGGGCAGAGCAGCAGGGGCAGCATCAGGAGTTTCAGCCGCATAATGGCATGTCAGTAGCAGATGTGACTAGGTTTCACGGTGAGTACCTATCATTGGCACCTGAGATCAGGCAGGCATTATCTTTTCATGAGTTTATGGATGTACATAAACCTAGAGGAGGAGGCAGATTTGACTGTAGAGCTCCTCAGCACCAGCAGCCACAGCCACAGGTGAACAGGGACTTGCAGTACGCAGTCAGCAAAATCACCTTGCCATACTTTGATGGGTCTGATAAGACATCAGCGAGGTCGTGGGTCCAGAAATTGGACAACTATCTATCACTGAGACCTATGCAGGAGGACGAGGCCATTAAGTTTGCTACTTTGTATCTTGATGGGCTAGCGCATGATTGGTGGCACCACGGCATGTACACACTTGGCCATCATGCAGTTAATACTTACCAGGATTTCACTAGCAGGCTCATAGAGCGTTTTGATAAGAAAGACCCAAAACTCTACTTCAGAGAGCTAGCACAGCTTAGACAGACAGGTAATCTGGATTCTTATATTGGTGAGTTTCAGAGGGTTGCAGTCATGGTGACAGGCATTTCAGAATGGAGACTCATTATACTCTTCGTTGAGGGATTGACAGAGCCTATGAGAGGTTGGGTCAAGGCATTTGATCCTCCTACCCTTCAGGAAGCCATGAGGAAGGTGCGGAACATGGAGCTTGCAGCACCTCGCAGCAAGTTCACTTCAGGTTCGACACCCTACACAAGGCCTAGTAGGTCTTTTGATAGAAATAGGCCCTTTGGTGCAGGAGCACCTAAAATACATGATTGTAAAATTCCTTCAAGTATAGGTTGGTCTAGAAATAAGGGGGATAAATTGTTAAATAAGGTCTCAATGACCATTTTCAATGTATTGGAGGGCTTAATAGGTCAGTTAGGTGGTATTTGCAAAAATCAAGTTGATCAAGTTGTAATGGGATAGTGATTAAGGGAAAAAATTGGCAAAATTGACATTTTAGAATCTAATTAAAGGGTGGTTATGGAAGTTGAACGCCCCAAGAGGTATTTTTCAGGTGGTAGCATGATAAATTGTTGTAATATCTCGAAGGGGAGGCTGTTGAAAAAGTTTGGAATGAGTTTCTAATAAAAAATTTGCTGTTTTCTTGTGTTTTCCATTAAGAAATTGCTGATCACGAGCATTGTACGACCTGTACGTATTGTTCCACACTCCAAGCATATAATGGATGGATAGATAATTGAATAATCTTTCTTTTGGCGTTTGAATGGTGTTATTTCATTGAGAATCGAGTGAGATATCCTCATTTTACTGCCGGGTGGTCTGAAACCCCATGTTTTTCCTATTTTCCTGAACTTTGCAAGCATTGTACGGATCTTTACCACCACCATATGCTCTGAGACTTATATAATATTGTAGGGGCATGAAATAGCTTTCATTTAAATCCAGTTAGAGGTTCTAATATTGAGTTTTGAGGGAGATCTCTTCATTTTTCTGGGACTGTCTATTTCTAACTAATTTGAGGGTTTGATTGGTGTAAAAGTGATGTTATAGCCATTCCACCTACTGTCCAGCCCTGTAACTCGGTGGAATGACTTGTTTCATGGTATTTTACATGTACCAATGGTTTGGGAGATAGGAAATGCAACTTTTATGGTTTTAGGGTGATGCCCTAGGGTGTTTTCATGAGTTTCCATGAGAAATTGAGGAACTAAAGTAAGGTTTTGGACAAATGTGATTGGAACTATATATGTGATAGTGTTTTGAGTTTTCTAAGGTCATTTTATGAAGGTGTGAGGCACTGGAATGTTGTGATTTGTCTTGGAACCCATATTTTCATTAAACCCTCCTCAAATTGGCTAAAAATGAGGTTTTGTGGTTTGGTTAGTTGGAGTAAGTTTCTCTAGAGGAAAACTATGTTTTTGGGAGTTTGAATATATTTTAATTTGCTGCCACCTCTGCATCACCCTTTGACAGAAGGAAGGATCAACCGGATCCTAAGAGACAAAATGCACCACCCTTTGATAGAGAAACACTGAACGATTTGTGGAAGAAAAAATTGTGTTTCTGGTGCAAGGCACCCTACGATGAAAAACATGTATGCCCACTTCGTCCTAAGGTCAAAAACAATCAGATGGAATGGTTTTATGAGGGTGAAGAGCAATCTGATCTGTCAGACCAGCAAGCTGATTCCGAGCATTCAGATGATGACAGGTCCGAAAATGAGGGTGAAAACGAGAGAGGGAGGGAGGCTGCAGGAAGCCCATTTGAGCTAGCCTTGGGAGGATGGGTGGAACACAGACCCAGCGGGATCCTAAGCGAGGTCAAAGGTGATCCTTTCTTTGGATACGGGTGCTACACACAATTTCATTGATGCACGTTTGGTAGAGAGACGTGGCATCTGAGGCGTTTGAGGGGTATTAGTCAAAGGTGGTAGTGGTACACCCCTCGAGGATGTGGCCAGAAAGATGCGATCTTCGCGTCTGTTGAACAACTATGAATTCAAGACTGAATTCTATGTTGTTAACATGGGAGATACGGATGTGGTGTTAGGGATGGCATGGTTGCACGATTTGGGTGAGTTCACACTCAATTTGCGTGACATGGAGATGAAGTTCAAGGTTGATGGGAGACCTCATGTCATCAAGGCTATTCGAGATAGTAATCTGAGGATGGTTTCATTTAGATGGATGGAGAGGCTCATTCGTCACGATATGGTTGACTGGGCAGCAGAGTGCATGTTGATGCCAGCTCAGCAGGAGCAACTGAAGGGTGAGTACCACCCGGACATTCAGATATTGAGGACTAAACACTCCAAAGTGTTTAGTGACACTCCACCTGGTAGACCTCCAGACAGAGGCACGAAGCATATCATTGAGTTGGAGGAGGCATAGAAGCCCGTTATGATCACCCCCTACAGACATCCGAAACGACTCAAGGATGAGATAGAGAAGACCATCAACGAGTTGTTAGCTATGGGGCATATTAGACCTAGCAAGTCACCTTTTGCTTCATCGGTTGTATTGGTGAAGAAGAAGGATGGATCACTTCAGATGTGCATAGACTACCGACAACTCAACAAGAGGACAATTAAGAACAGGTACCCTATACCGTGCATCGATGAGTTGATTGATGAGTTACACGGTGCTATCTTCTTCACGAAGATTGATTTGAGATTCGGGTACCACCAGATACAGATGAGGGAGCAGGATATTGAGAAAACCGCTTTCAGGTGTCATTGCGGTCACTCCGAGTTCTTGGTTATGCCTTTCGGTCTAACCAATGCACCTGCCACCTTTCAGGCTACTATGAATAGGGTCTTCAGTTCTCAGCTGCGGAGATTTGTATTGGTCTTTTTCGACGACATTCTGGTATATAGCAGGTCATGGGAGGAGCACTTGGCTCACTTAGATGCAGTTTTGGGTATCTTGGTTGATGAGTCATTCTATGCCAAGGAATCCAAGTGTGAGCTAGGTATGGAGGAGTTGTTGTATCTGGGGCACATCATCAGTGCCAAGGGAGTGAGTATGGACCCTGAGAAGGTCCGAGCTATAGTTGATTGGCCGGTACCTGAGAACCTTACGCAGCTCAGAGGCTTCATTGGGTTGTGTGCTTTTTACAGGAGATTCGTTAGTGGGTTCTCACGTCACGCCGCACCCCTCACGGATTTGACAAAGAAGGGGGCTTTTACTTGGTCACCACAGGCGCAGGAGTGCTTTGACAGGTTTAAGGTGATCATGACTTCATGTCCGGTGCTAGCATTGCCTGACTTTACGAAGTCATTTGATTTGTTCTGTGATGCTTCAGGAGAGGGCATTGGTGCCGTTTTGATGCAGGAGAGACACCCTATTGCTTTTGAGAGCAGAAAGCTTAGGGGTCCTGAGAGGTTCTACAGCATTTACGACAAGGAGATGTTAGCCATTATGCATGCTTTGGCTAAGTTCAGGCAATACTTGGTAGGCAGCAAATTCAGTGTTCGTACAGACCATAACAGCCTGAAACACTTCCTTGGACAGCGAGACCTGAATGAGAGGCAGCAGAAATGGGTCAGCAAACTGCAGTCGTATGACTTTGACATCACCTTCATTAAGGGGAAGCGGAATGTTGTAGCTAACGCCTTGTCTCGTAGACCTTAGTTGAATGCCATGGCACAGATCTCAGAGGATTGGAGGCATCGGATTATTGCAGAGTATGCTAAGGACCCATGGGCTTCTAGCATTGTTGACAGGACAGAGCAGGATGATAGGTACACTATTGTAGATGACTTGATCATTTACAAGGGGCGGATTTTTCTGGTTCCTGGCTCTGAGGTGAGGGATACAGTTTTGAGAGCCTTTCATGATCTTCCTATGGCAGGCCATCTCGGGTACTACAAGACATATAAGATGTTTCGGGAACGGTTTACTTGGAAAGGGCTGAAAACTGATGTTCTACAGTATGTTCGAGAGTGTTTTGTTTTCCAGCAGAACAAGCAGGAGCACACTTATTCTGCTGGATTGCTCCAGCCACTTCCGATACCTGACAGGAAGTGGGAGTGTTTATCGATGGACTTTATCACAGGTTTGCCGAAAGCCCAAGGTAAAGATTGCATCTACGTAGTGGTTGATCGGTTGACCAAATATGCTCACTTCTTCTCGATTACCACTACATTCACAGCATCGCAGACTGTAGAGCTTTTCTTCAGAGAGGTATTCCGGTTGCATGGGTTGCCTCGGACGATAGTGAGCGATAGAGACAGTCAATTCATGAGCAACTTTTGGTAGGAGTTGTTTAGGCTCTGTGGGACCGAATTGACACCGAGTACCAGCTACCATTCACAGACAGACGGGTAGACAGAGATTGTCAATAAGTGGGTGGAAGGTTACTTGCGCAATTACATAGGTATTTGGATAGCGAGCTTGGGTGAGGTAAGATATACCTCACGCAGAGTGTGCTATAACTCGTCACCACATGTGATACATATGAGCACCCTTCGCTGGCTTTATATGGGTATAAGAGCCCAACCTTTTGGACCTAATATTGAGTGATAGCGAGTCATAGAAGTGTAGGGGATATGATCACGGAATCACCCGGGGACATTTTGAGTCTCTGGAGACAATAGCCAATGGAGTACGAGAATCAATGACCCGATTATCTTGTCGGAAAGAGGAGTTAATTACCTTTGATGTAGGTGATATAGTGTACCTTATGTTGCGACCCGTGTCATTCGGTCTACTCTGGAAGAGTGGGGTGAGAAAATTTGAAACCTCGTTACTATAAGTCCATTTTGTGTTATTGTCCGGTGGTAAAATGAGGTAGCTTATAGGTTGGACTTACCCGGTGGATAAGCGGGGGAGTTCACAATGTGTTTCACGTTTCGCCTAAAAAGGCATTAGATTGACATGTGATACCCTCTCCGGTTACGCCACCCATATGATGTGAGGAAATTGATACTAGTACACGAGGCCATCCTCGAGATGAGAGAGAGACACCTTGGTGGTGTCGAGGGGAATATATCTAGTCAAGTGGAGAGATTTGCTAGTTGAGGATGCTACATGGGAGTTAGAGGAGATCTTACAGCATCCAGAGTTGAGATTGCTTGAGGACAAGCAATTTCAGGGAGGGCGGATTGTGATGTCCCCATCCTAATCCGAAGTATTGCCGAAATTTTAAGATATAATAAGTTAGCCCTATTATTTAGAATATAAGTAGGCTAACAAATGTAATACTGAAGGGATCAATTAGGCGGTTACCCGAGTGTTAAGACTTCATTGTTGCAATTGTTTGAGTTGGGCCTTTCTTGTGAGAATCCTTGAGTGGTTTTGAGGAGACTTTCTATTTTTAGAAAATTCGGACCAGTGAAAAACTGCTATTTTTGGCGGGGAGCACTGGTTGTTTATTTGGCGCTCAGAATGACCCAGTTCATCAGTTTGACGGTCAGATGGAGAAATAATGGAGTATTTAATGGTTTAATGAATAATTAATATTTTTTACTTTATATTAAAGTCACTTTATTAATTATTTAAATATTTAATTAAAAGGCGTATTATAAAGTATTTATTATACTTTATAATAAAGTGGAAATTTTATATAATGAATAAGTAATTATTCATTTAATGATGGCGCCAATTATTTAATATATTTCTTCTAAGTCAACAAGGCGTATTTAATCATTTAATTAAATGATTATTAAAAAGAGTCATTGGGTCGAATTTTTCCAAGGAGCTATATATTCACAGGAAAAGACAAATCGAACTCTTATGATTTGATTATTCAATTTGTCTTCTATTTGCTCTGAGCATTGGAGTTTGCAAAACCTAGGGTTTCAGCAGACAAGCGATTTTGGAGAACGATACCTCTTCAGAATCTGGCATATTGAGACTGTGCAATACCAGTTGAAGATTGTCTACTTGGTAGCTTCACACAGAGGTTACAGTTTGAGTTTATTGATTGATTCAGGCAGAGTTTGCAGAGAGTATTCATCATTCATTTGGGGCGAACCTTTCAGAGTTCTTTTCACAGAGATCTGGCACCATTTCCAATAAATCCGTACCATATTCATTCTTGCTGCTGGGCCGTACAGTTCTGTCCTTGTAGGGCCGTACTTCTCTTTTCAGGAAGAAACGCCTTCATCTTTCAGTCTCTGGCAGAGGGTTCCAGTGCGCCTAGGTTATCTGGAGTTTCTACAACGTTTTCAGAGTCTAGAGATTCATCTACTCATTCAGCCGTACCATTCTATTTAGTTATTTTGGCGCCTGCAAGAGAAATCAGGTTCTTTAGAAATAAAATCATATTTCATTCATATGTTCATATTTTGACATTGTAAATGCTCTGGAAATTCAATAAATTGATGCGCCTATATCCTCTGAGCAATTTTAAAGCTTATTTCATGTCTTTAGATTTATTTTGGATTTCTTAAGCAATTTAGATCAAAATCACAGCTTCTTGTTTATTATCAAAAAACCTCAAAAAAACACAAAACACACAAAACTCTCAAAAATCAGCATTTCAGTTAGGGTTTCGGGGTTGAGAATCACCTGGATTCTTACAAATTCAATTCTTACTCCATTGCAACAACCACCACCATAACTTCATCTTCCAATCTAGATCTAATAGAGGCAAAAAGATTGTTCCGTTTTGAAATGTGGGCCAATGGGTGAGCAATACACTTTGTTGTTGATAATGAGAGTCAAAAGAACCTGATTTCTCTAGAACTAGTTTAAAGATTGAACATGTCATTGACACCTCACTCACAACTGTTCACCCTTGGATGATTTAGCTTGAGTTTTGAGAAGGTTATCCTTTGCAATGTAATGCTAGTAGAGGTATGTGTTGTTTTACTTGAAAAAATATATCTTTATCATTCGCATACAATATGTTAAACATATGGAAGCAATTTTGTCTTAGATGCTTCTGAGAAGAGATACCACATATTGGAAGTAGTCCCCAAGATTTCATTTATTAGTGTGCAAGAAGCCAGTGAGTTCTTGTATGAAATTTGTGCTCTTAATGGTGAGACTTGAACTTAAGAAAGGAATCCTTGTAGTATAAGTTGAAATCACACCTCCTTTTAACAAATTGTTGGAGGAATACAAGAATGTTTTTCAGTTCCCCATTGAAGTGCTCAAGTTGTGTGTGGTGAAGCATACTATTGTTTCAATTCTTGGACTAACTCTTTATAATTTCTCACTATATTTCTATTCATTTCTAGAGAACAAAGAGATCAAATAGCAGATCTTTGAACTTTTGGAAAAAGGATAACAGGCCTAGTTCTTTACCTTGCAAAATTTCCATCATGTTTTCATGAAAGGATGGGACATGGAGGTTGTGCATCAACAGTAGGGCTCTCAACAAGATCACTGGGAAGGTCTTCTATCCTCTTCAAAGGATAGAAGACCTATTAGACCAGCTCCATTGTTCTTCACTAAGATAGATCTCAAGTTAGGGTATTATTGATTTCTTGTTAAGCCCTCAAACATCTGAAAATATAGCCTTAAAAGCAAAGGACTGATTGTTTGAATAGTTTGTTAGGCTCTTTAGCTTGACGAATGCTTTTGTGACATTCATGTCAATGATGAATGACATTCTTTGGTCATACACTACATTAATTTGTGTTATTTATCTTGATGACATTGTCATCTTTAGCAAAACATAGGATAGACATCCATGCTATATTTAATATTTATTGAGTGCACAAAACTTTTTGTCAACACAAGTTGTTTGAAAACATGTAGAAGAGGTCCTTTAGGGGTGAGCGATAGCGAACAAGTTCTTTTTCCATAGAGGAAATACTATATCTTAAGTATATTGTTGAAACACATGGATTTCACATGGCTTCAACAAGATCTACGTCATTCAAGAATAGCCTACAACAAAGATCCTCATAAGACTTGTAGTTTCTTGGGGTTGAAAATTTTCTAGAGGAAGCTTGCACTTGGCCTTTGAACCAAGTTTCCAAAGGTGGTGCCGCCACAATTTTCAGTTGGTCAATTGCATGCCTAAAAGCATTTGAGGAATTGAATTCAAGATTTGTTCCATGCTAGTGCTTGTGTTATCTGATCTTCAACAACCATTTGAGATTGAGACCGATGTATATGACTATACATTTGGAGCAGCCCTCACTCATATAGTTGCTAACCGCAAGACATTTATTGGTCTGGTACGAAAAATATCCCTTTAATGATCTAGAGATTTATGTCATTGACATGGCATTTAAGCAATGATATCACTACATTCCAAGAAAGGAGACCATCATCGACATATATCACAAACTATTCTAGTTCTTTTAGACTCTTAAAAAATTGCAGCAAGAGTATCATTGGAGATAGTCTTCATATCTTTAGTAGTTCCATTGGAACGTCAAGCATAATATAGGAAGTGTTAATCCCATAGCAACATTTCATTTAGATGGAATTTACAAGATGTAGAAAAAGTGTAAATGGAACTCAATTATCTAGGTCTAAAACAAGAAAAACTTGGGAAAACTGGACAAACTAAAAGATGCAATATTCATAAAAATAGAAAAATAAACCGATAGCTGGTCAATTGCACAATTGAAAACATTTGAGGAATTGAATTCAAGATTTGTTCTATGCTAGTGCTTTTGTTAAATAATTCTCAACAAGCACTTGAGATTGAGATTGTTGCATATGAATATACATTTGGAGCAGCCCTCACTCAATTTGGTCACATAGTTGCTAACCACTACAAGACACTTATTTTTGTGGTAGGAAAATATCCCCAATATGATCTAGAGATTTATGCCATTATCTTGGGTTTTAGCCAATGGAATCACTACATATTGGAAAAGGAGACGATCATCCACATAGATCTCAAACCTTTGCAGCTCTTGTAGATGCTAATAAATTGCAGCAAAAAAGCACTAGAGATATTCTTTCAATCTTCAGTATTTCCACTTGAACCACTAGGCATAAGAAGGGAATATTAAATCCCATAGTATCATTCCATTTACATGACATTAACATGGTCTTGCAAAAGTGTAAATGAAACTTAATTACCTAGGTTTAAAACTTGGGAAAATTGGTAATCTAAAAGATGTAGTAGTTGTAAAAATAGAAAATTTTTGATAGCTATAAATTAAACAAACTAGTATTTAAAAGAAAAATTATTCCTAGGTTGCTTGTTTTTGAATTTTTTTTGAGATTTTCTTAATTAGAATGGCATGATGGTTCAAATTGGCGTAGGAAAATTGGCAAGCCATGATTGTGAGATTTTTTGAATTTTTGCTTCTATGGGCAATCTTGTAGAAAATTGTTTGAGTAGATCTTTGGTCCGTGCTCTTCCCTCTATGCTTGAGGCATGCTGACATGAGACCAAATCTTGGTTAGAGTTGTACAATTTAGATTTAGACTTTGTCAATATCTATCATTGATTTCATAGTAGTAAAGACCATTTGATATTGCCACTTGTAGGATGGATTTTTGTGTCATTTGGGGTACTTGTGTGTATTGAATGAGAAGTTGATGGTCACTTC